>QRFJ01000073.1:2286465-2288965 GCA_006176705.1 Cocos nucifera
CTATTACTTTTGATAATATAAATAATAATAATTTTGCTATTAGATTATTGATGGATTCATTGCATCCTATTTTAAAAGAAAATTTATTGCATATTAGATGTGTATGTTATATTTTAAATCTCTTTGTTCAATCTAGTATAGATATAATTCAAGATGTTATTGTAAAAATTAGAAATGTAGTTTCTTTTATTCATGCTTCAAGAGCAAGACTTCAATAATTTAAGCAAATGTGTATAGATTATGATAAATACTTAAAAAAATTTAAACTTGATGTAGTTACTTATTAGAACTCAATATATACAATGATACATAATGCATATCCATATAGAAATTTATTAAGTGCATATATTAATGATCGTGGATTAGATTTTACATTGACTGAAAATGATTGGAAGAAAAATAAAATTTTGAAAGAATTTTTTGTTAGTTTTTATAATATAACTGAAATTCTTTCTTGTGTTTATTATCCAACTTCTTATTTATTTTTACAACAAGCATATCTTATTAGCCAAAATTTTGCACAGATATGATGATATTTTAGCATGTATTATTTATGAAATAAAATCTAAATAAAATAAATATTGGGATAGGATATGTCCTATGCATAACTTAGCTGCTATATTTGATCCATCTATTAAATTAAGTGGTGTGCTAATTTTACTTGATGCATATTGTGAAAATATGAATCAAGATTCTGAATCCGCTAAAGCTGAGATAAATAAACTTTTTTTATGAAAATTATACTTTATATAATGAAAAGCTTCACGGATCTAGTACTTCTCATTCACAAACATTTACCTCTTCTTCTAGTACTTCTCATTCATCATTCATTTTCTCATTCATTGCACATAAGAGATATACACACATTTCTCCAAGTTCATCTACAACATCTTCATCTTTAAGTAACGAACTTGAATTTTATTTATAAAATGACCTTCAATCTGCATATGATGAAAATCAAATAGAGAGTCTTGTTGTGTGTTAGCCTGGTGGAAAAATATTAAAAATTAATATTCTATAATATTTGCCATTACACGTGATATCTTAGCTATGTCGGTATCCATAGTATCATCAGAATCTACTTTTAGTACAGATCGACGTGTTTTGGATGAAAAGAGGAGTAGTATGACCGACGAAATAATTGAGATGCTACTCTACTTCAAAGATTGGTTGGATACCGAGGCAAGAATTCAAGATAAAGATGGACATGATACAATATTCGATGATGATGATGACACAAATACTACTGATGATTAGTAAGATTTTTATTATTTATTTTTAATTTTTTATTTCTTATAATTATATACTTCTACTTTTAAATTATTGAGGTGAGTCACCTCTATTTTTTCTCTCTCCCTCATTATATTCTATAAGTCAGGCCTAACCCTTCTCCATCTCTTGTATCATTTTGATTGTTATTAATAAACCGATAGGGGTCCACGCTAAACTCCCTACAATTACAAGATGGTTTATTATTTTTATAAAAAATAATATCTATATTTAATTTTGCTCCTTAATCTTTTTTTAATGTATAAATAAAATCATATTTTTTAATTAATAAAAAGGATCGAGCCAGCACGTGGGTCGTGCTGTGCTTGGACTAGGCCTGGACCATGCCGGGCCTTGCCTGGCCTCCGGGCCGTGCTAGCTCAAGCCCTTATGGGCTGTGCTGGGCCTGGGCCACAATCCCTCAGCCCAGCCCGCCCCGGCCCCTTGCCTAGCACGGCCTGTTACTGTAGCTAGCATTCAGGCCGTGCTTGGCACGACCCAAATCATGCCGTGTTGGGCTGTGTAATGGGTGACCTGACCCATTGCCTATGTAATGTTATATGTAACCTTTTTTACTGTAATATAATATTATTATAATATAGTTAATATAATATTATAACTATAGCATAAAATATCATATAATATTTTATGATATAACATAGTAATGTATTATTACATAGTATAATATTATTGTATTATAACATAATATAATAAATATTATAGTATATTGTAATATAATATTTTATGGTATTATTATATATTAAAATATTATTATGTATTATAATATTACTATAATATGATATAATATAGCATATTATTGTAATATAATGAAAAAAATTATCATATAATATGGTAATAGTATGACGTATTGTAATATAATATTATATTTATAGTATAATATAGATGCATATAATTACACTTATAAAATATGAGATTTTAGAATTCTTTTCTACCCTATGCTTTCGCTATTTCCTTTTTTTTATACACAATAAAATAATATTAGTGAGTATTGATAAATTAAATATATATTTGATGCCAACATATTTGTAACAAATTCTAAAATATACATTGACTATTAATGTCATCAAATTATTTTACATTATTGATTCTAGCACTAATACATATATCGATAAACAACTCTATCAATTTATCATTCTATACTGCCTTCTTTTTCGTATTATCTTGGGTTGATGGATGATACTTTTTAGACATTTTTTTCTTATTACAATGT
>QRFJ01000073.1:2293965-2399926 GCA_006176705.1 Cocos nucifera
CCCAGCCGCCCCTCTCGCCATCCTGCCACCCCCACCCCTTAGCCCCCCCATCTCCGACCGCCCCTCCCCGCCATCCCCACCCGACCACCCCACCCACACTCTCCCTCCCCCGATTGCCGACCCTTTCCATCACTGTGCCTCCCAGGCCTCCTCGTCACTATGCCCTCCTCCCCTGGCCCCCATCTCCGATCGTCGTCGCTCTCTCTCTCTCTCTTTCCCTCTCTTTCTCTCTCTTCTCTATCTCATTATCTTACTTTTATTTCGTAGGTTACCTCTAGTACCATCGTCCTCCTCTAGCATCGTCGCCAGCGACCCTCGGAGCTTTCGGTGCGACCCACTCTTTATAGCCACTGGTATAATTTTTTTTAATTTTATAGTATTATTTATCAATCATGTATATTTATAATAATTTATAAAATATTTATAATAAATATTATAAATATTTATTATAAATATTATAAATATTTATTATAAATATTATAATTATCTGCATGCCGTAGTTTTTGGACCGTGCCGTGGTGGTAGCCTTGGGCTGTGCTATGTCGGCGGCTGTGGACTAGATATGTCAACAGGTTGGATTCGGATCGGAGCCTGGATATTTAGATTCAGACCCAATTTTAATTATTGGTACCGGATCCGAACTCGAATACCCGACGGATCTATATTTGAAGTACCAGACCCGGACCTTAATGGATCCTGGAAGGTTGGACCCGATTTTGGAATCCAAAATTAAGAAACAGAGAGACTGAGAGAGAGACCAATAGATTGAGAGAGGGAGGGTCGGTCGCTCGTCGGTCGTCGGCAAGAAAGATCGGGAGTGGGAAGGAGGGAGGGAGGGGGTCCGGCCTCGCCGTGTTGCCGACGAGGGAGATCAAGAGAGGGAGAGAGGAAGGGAGAGATTCGACCTCATCGCTATCATTGGAGGGAGGGGGTTCGGCCTCACCGACAAGGGAGATCAAGAGAGGAGAGTGGAAGATCGAGAGAGCGAGAGAGGAGGGAGGAGGTCTGGCCTCGCTGGCATCACTGAGAGGGATGGGGTCCGACCTTGCCGGCGAGGGAGATCGAGAGAGTGAGAGAGGGAGGGATGGGGTTCGATCTCGTTGGTGAGGGAGATTGAGAGAGGGAGAGAGGAAGATTGAGAGATAAAAAAGTTGGGAGGGAGGGGTTCGGCCTCGCCGTCGTCGTCGATGAGAGAGATCGAGAGAGGGAGTGATCGAGGGGGTGGCACACAGCCGAGCCGACTTGGATACGCAGTCGAGCTGGCTCAGACTGTGATCAAGCCAGCTGGGGGAGGATCCAAGCCGGATGTCTCAGGCATGGAGCTGGCTCAGCTTTTGAGCGAATAGAATTTGATATGTTTTTCTAAGATTCCAACTTTAAGCCCTAAGGTGCCACCATCATCTTCTTTGTTCTTCTTTCAGATTTTTGGATTAACACCAAGATTCGCGCAAGAGATCGGATCTACGACTGTTGTTCATTCTTAATTATTTATGAATGTAATTCATATTATAGAATTTATTGCATAACATTTTTTGGATATTTATATCTTGTTACTTTTATTTATTGCATTGCATAATGATAGACCTGTCAATTGATTAGTGTACATATTAGAAACTATTTATTAATGCTATACTAATATTATTGTTCAACATATTATATTGATTAATTTTCATTAACGTTGTAAGTCACGATGGCCCGGATACCTCTAGGCCCCATGACCATCTATCTCAGGTCTTGGGGCCTGAGCACTTTGGGAGGATCCGATGCAGGCCTGGACACATACCGATGAGCTACTGGTCCAAGACGAGCATTTCCTCACAGACTTTCAGTGTCGTCAGTCGGAAGAAGCTTGAGGAGGCATTGGCACGAGCAGATCATGCTGCGATGTGGGCAGATCGGTCTGAAGAGCGCACATCTCATCTGGATGGCATCGTGAGAGACATGATGTCGACGCTCAATGCGCATTTTGGAGTCACGAGCTTCGAAAATATATTGGCCCGTATTTCAGCTCCAGCTCTGGCTTCAGCTCCCGGTGATGACGACGATGATGTAGATTTAGAAAACTTTTGATGTATTTTATTTTTTAAAAAAATATTATAATAAATTTTATTCGATCATAAAATTTTAGCATTTCAAAATAATTTTTATGTTTATTATATTTTCTTATGTTATATATTTGTATTTATTTAATAAAATATATAAAAAATAAAAATTTTAATTTTTTTAATTATTCAAGATTTATGGCAGTGATTTTATAACCACTGTCATATTCGTGCCAATCGTTGCCATACGTTTCTGGTGTAAATGGTATCAACCGCTGTATTAGACCTATGGCAGTGATTAAAAAATCGCTGCTATAGATTACCTATGCTAGCGATTACATAACCGCTGCCATAGGTCGATCTATTGCAGCGGTTTATAAATTACTGCAATAGACTATCTATGGCAGCGGTTCAAACAACCATTATAATAACTGCTGTCATAAAGCTACGGCGATGGCTGTAGTAACAACGGTTAAAGAATCGCTGTCATAGCTTATGATAGAAATTTTTTGGGCTACAGTAGCAGTTACGAACTGCTATCGTAGTCCTTTTTTATAGTAATATATGTATATGTATACACACACATATATATATATAATTAGTTTAATAATTAATCTTTTTATTGCCATTTTAGGCTAAAAATTTATCTTATAAAAAAAAATTAATTTTAAAAATTAATAAATATAAATTTAACTTTTATCAAAAATAATAATAATAATATCATAGCATCGTAATGAAACATCCGATGCCTCACAATGACAATGCTTATAGAATGATTAAAAAAAAATATCTCATGAATATAAAATAATGTTAGATTAGAACATTGCACATACTTTTCATAACATTCAGCATCCTTTCTATTTTTATAATAAAATATGATTATTTAATACTTAAATTATCATTTGTCTCATTTATAAAAATAAAAAATAATTAAAATAAAAATAGGCTTCAAATGGGACTCTAGAGTTATTATAAAAAAAAAGTTATACTCTAGGCTTCTGGTCAAAATGGGAAGGAATCACGAGAAAAGATAAATTTGGACTGGACTCCCACTTTTCTACGAGAGAAAAGATCGAGATGAATGCATGGATCACGAAAATAAAAAATGGAGAAAGATAGAGAGACACGATGGCAAATAGCAAAATAGACAGAGATCTAAAAAGAAAAAAAATTAATCATGAAAGAAGAAAAAATAAAAATAAATAAAAATAAATCTAAAATTTTTTTAAAAAAAGTATCTATAATCTTAAATAAATAGATAGAAATAAAAAAAATACCTTAATTATGTAGAAATAAGAGCCGAGATAAATTAAGATTCTTTTTGTGTATAAAAAATATT
Source organism: Cocos nucifera (assembly GCA_006176705.1). NCBI lineage: Eukaryota > Viridiplantae > Streptophyta > Magnoliopsida > Arecales > Arecaceae > Cocos > Cocos nucifera. Next base: position 2,297,347 of record QRFJ01000073.1, read on the forward strand.
TAATTATATATAATAGGAAGGAGCCGAGGATGATTAGAATTTCTTAATTTTCTATATTATGTTCCTAAAATCTATTTAGTGTATTATATTTATAAAGATATAAATATAATTATGAAATTATTTCATGAGTATTTTGATCAAAAAATAAAATTTTATAAAGTTAAAATATCTTTTCGACGTAATCTAAAAATTATTTTTTGAGGAAAGCTCCAAATTAGAGTTTTTCTCAAATAAAAATTTTAATTTTTTAATAAAATTAAAATAACTTCTATATTTTTTTATCAAATATTATATTTTAACCATCCAAAATCCTTTTAGAGGGTCAAAAAGTACTTTCTATCCATCCAAAAACTTAGCCAAATGAAGCCTAAATTAGAAACCAAAAATTTCTTGTACTAATCTAATATTACAATAAATTACTTTATATCTATGATGAATGGCACCCATTTTAGCTTCTCCAATTGATTAGTATGTTGGATTAAAACTAATCTCCTCCAAGCTACTTGAAGGAACTCTCCTTTTTTTTTTTTATTTTTTAATGTACAAATGGAACTACTTCATCTCTAGAGGTATAGTGTTTACTTGTAAATAATTATAAAAAATTCAATTTTATAATAGTTTTGGTTAAATAAATATCAAAATGACATCCCTTACCTCCAAGCTTACAAATAAACCAATATCATTTGTTTTCAAACTATGATTTTAGGCCTAGACTCAATTTACTAGTCAATAAAGTTCAATTTGTACGTAGAAAATATTTTAAACCCATCAAGTCAAGCCGAACCAATCCTATGTGTTTTAGTTGGTTGAGGCTAGCTTTGAGACATGATGCAAGAGGAATAAAAGATGTATGCCATTTATTGTATAAGACAACTAATAAGGTGAATAATAATTGACATAATACCTTGATGATGTGGAGAAAATTAAAAAGAATACTATTAGATCATAAAAGTAAAATGTAGATAAACCCAAAAATTGAACTTTAAGTCGGTGAGTATTTGATAGCCCATCCTTAGTTTTTCATTTGCCTATTGTACAACATTTTCCTATCTTGCAAATAAGATAGCAACCAAGTATTACAAGGCTTGTGGGTTTTTATTTATGCATTAAATTAAGGTGACCATGCTCCATTAAACATCCATGGAAGTAGCCCCTATAGAGTCCTTTTTTTTATAAGAAAAGATCTTAGTAGAGATAATTATTATTTTGTTCAAAGAATAAAAATGGATAGAGAGTTTCTCATATTGCTACGAGTCTATCATGATCATAAATCTTGGGATTATATTTACAAATCTAAAATACTTTGAGCTATAAAAAAGAGACCGTTACTGTATTTAATGGATGATGAGGTAGTTAAGTGTGCCTACATTTTTTTTGATTTTCTTTTTAACTCAAGCAGTTTTCAAAGAAACAAGTTTTCTCTTTTCGATTTGCTTAATAAGTATATAGAAGAGATATCGATAGGGATTAGAAGATTATTATTATATTTTACTATATTGCAAAGATGCTTATGTGTCATTCTTTTTGGAGATCTAATGGTTTGGAGTTAGGAGTCCAATTGCAAAAAAGCTAATATTGTGCACTTATAATTGTTAAAAATGATTTTTTATCTGATCTTATGTCATATTTCATATTTTAAGGTATATCTTACTTTTTAAGGCTGTGTGTGGATTTACCCTAATAAAATAATTATTGCATGGCTTTTCGTATCTCTCTTTATGCGGTCTTTTGAAGCTTCTGTGCAGCATGCCGATCATGATACTTAACTTTATCATTGTCAAGCTTGAGCCATAATCACATCTCAATCTTAGTAATGTTGGAGAGGAGCTTGAAATTGACCATATAATAGGGTATATGATTAATTAGGGGCCTCGGGAGCTCACTAGTTAGAACTTCCAAACAAACAAACAAAAAAAAAAAGAGTGAGCAAATGTATGGAAAGAATCAAAATTGATATTTTTCTAAAAAAAAAAAAGAAAAAGGTTCAAGATGTATGGAAAGAAGCAAAATTAATATTCCACCAATGTCAAAATTGTTCATGAAGAATTATCCTTGATCGAACACCAAGACGAGCTGACCCAAGGGACCCTAATATATGCACACATCTTGATTCAATTCAGTGCCATGGAGCTAATCCAACAGTTCAATCCCTAATACAGCCAGAAGCAATACCTACATAAATTTTATATGTCAATCCTGTGAGCAAAACCTAACTGGATCAGTTCATATCGTCATCTAGCTGGTCCCATCATGGGCCTAGCCCACTAATGCAAGCCCATGAAAGCATGACAGGGTCTAGGCCCCGAATCTTCTCCAAAAGTAATGCCGGTGGGCCATCCAGACCGAAGCCCGACCCCATGAAGACGGAGACACTACGCGAGAAATTGTAGCTTAGCATCAACCAAGGGTCTGAAGAAAAGCTGACGCCGTCTGAAACCGTGCCCTCGGCCCCTCCCAAATTGGCAAGCGATTATACCATCTTGTGGTCCCTCGTGCACAAAAATAATGTTTGCAGATGATTAGATGACCCACTAGTCCACACCATCGAATTTGTGCCACATCTGTCCAATTGACACGTTACAAGTTCTCCTGCCAGTGGTGGCTTGGGAATCCATTCCATCACTCACATGGAAGTTCCCACCACCCTCTCATTGTTCTAATTGGAATATAACTAACCAAAACCTCACTCCTTTTCCAACCAAGATTCTTCCTTGATGTAGACATCCATGGAGTGGTGGGTGGTTTAAACACCAAGAAATGTTTATACGCGTCTTGAACCCTCCATCAGTGTGGGCCAATCGAGGCTTGGGAATGCACGCGTTCCCCAATCAAAGGCCCTGCCAAAGGAAAAAAAGGACAAATAACATGTGCTCGCTAAGCCTCTCTCTTGTGGAGAAGCGGCTCCAAATTCTAATTCGCCATGGAAAACTAAAGGCAACATTTGGTTAAAAGGATTCTTTTCAACTTTATCTTGCTTCCACCTCCTTATCAACGAACGGGACAAGGGATGTCCTCATCATATGGTCAGTGGCTCTTGGTATGATTAAGGCAAGTTGGTTCGCCAATGGAGGGGAGAAGCATGGCAATCTCTTTCACATGACTTCATTGGTGGGGGCAGAGCGAGTCTTGTGATCAAAGTATACCAAGGAAAAAAAATTTTTTGGACAAGAGACGTAATCGTGTTGTCCAGGATGATTAGAAGGGAGCTCAAGTTGCATACATGCAGTACTTGGTCTTTCCAGTTGAACATGTTTTTCTATGCTCGCAAGATAGCAGTGGTATTGAGTGGTAGCTTTCATCATCTTAATTGAGTTGACCTGCTCAGCTACTCTTCAAATTTTAGAACTATATCAAGTTATTATAGTTCATGTGATTTTTTTTTTTTATATATATATTTGAAGCCGCATGGAGGAGGAGGAAAGTTATCTCTCCCACGTTATTTATTAAATATATATAAATGCATACAACAGTAAAATAGTGGGCTGTGCCAAATAATATTGATGGTAAGATAGCTCATGTGAAGTTGTTGTAACAAAATAACCATTATCGCACAAACTAGGAACTTATATCTGCATACATTGAGAGATAAAGTGAGGCAATGATATTAAGCCATCATCCTATTATTCAAATATTTTATATCGTATGAGAATTATTATCCAATGGAATTGTTTAAATAGTGCATTGAAACTGATTTTCCACATATTCATAACATATTGAATAAAATAAGAATTTTTTGACTTAAAATACAAAAGAAAATATATAGAGAATCATCAATAATAATAGATATGAAGTAATGGGAACATGAAGGGAATGAAATCGAATAATTACCCCACATCTCACAATGGATTAAATGAAAAAGTGATGCAATAGAAAAAATGGTGCTGGTTTCCAATGCAATCTTATTTTCTTAGCTAAAGGACAAATATTATAACAATCTAGAACTTCGTCTGATAAGACTAGTAGAAGATATTTTTTTAGATTCATTGGCTTTTGAGATAAAACATACACCTACATGAGTCCTCATATATTTTTCTCATTTAAGTTCTAACATTCTCACCTGACTAAAGATCTAAATTCTGTAAATCTAAACAAAAGTATTACAAATTCTATCATAAATACCATAACTGGTTTGTGATCAATCAAAATAAGTTTATACTATAGTGCCTCTTAGTCTATATGGAGCATGGATAGGGTTCCTCTGAAATCATTTGTAACAATCTAAAAAGATATTATTTAGGTTAATTTCTTGATCCTATATAAATATTCAAGATCATGCATAATATAGGATTAAATATATTTTGAAACGGATCTTCACAAATGTCACAAGTAACACTAACATTATCAGATGAAAGAAAAATTGAGTTCTTAACTTATTGAGATGCACATAGAATGGATGCCCAAACTGCTAGTTTAAGTCAAATAGTGTGGAAATAAGGGAAGTACGTTGAGGTTCTGCCAAAAAATAATGGAGACCACCTAGTTTCCAGTCCAGCCTCCATCGTCCTGACGCATAAAACGATCAGGAAAAGCATTATACTTTATATCAACACCACTGAATCTAAATATCATGCCATCGCCATCGATATCCGCTGGTTGTGAAAATCATTTACATACCATGCACCATTGTAGATGGTGATTACGCTATAGTTCACAGTATACCTATTGGGAAAAATGGTTGAAGATGACTCAGTTACTTGTTGATCACTTTGTTTTAGGGCACGACAACGTCGTTGTCTTTAGAGAGTACTTGCCCCCATACAAAGTTGCTACAGGATTTATGGCAAGTCTCTCCCAAGATATAATGAAATTTTACTAGATTTCTTGACTAGTAAAATCAAGAAACTCCCTATATTCTTATTTTCAAGAAAGAAATCTATGAAACTTTATAAACACACGAAGACACAAAGTTGAACGAGAGAGTATATAGCACGAAAGATTTTTTTTTTAATCTTAAAAAGTGTATTCAAAACATCTGATGTGAGGACCTATTTATGGTTTTCTAACGACCAACTATCAAGGAATGTGTTCCAAGCCTCAAACTCTTTCATGCTTGAAACATCGCAACTCAATCAATAGTCGCATCTCCAACATAGCACCGTGGTATTCTGACTGTTAGTAATCATTAATGTTGAAAAGTTATAACTTTCCAACATTCCTTCACAAGTTATAAATTTTCATAAACTCATACAGTTATGCATATCTGGATAGGTATCGTTAGATTTAAACCTTCCATTAGTATAAGCTTTTTTGGGTTCTAATGAAGTAATGGATGTTTAGTCGATTAAACCTATACTCCTTATGCTAGAATCGGAAAAACCATACACATAACTGTATAACTCAAAAATAAGAAATTTATTTACTTTAGCACTATTATGGCCACGTGCTTGTCCTAGTTTTCATGAATATTTACAAGAGTAAAACCTCTAAAACTCTTTGATCGGAGCGGTACCACTCCTATATTCATATAGGTGGAATCCCTCGATAATATAATTATCGATCCATTAAGAGTTTTTGCTCATCCTCCTAAATTATGCATATATAGCCCTAAATCTTGATTCTTAGTGTTTGCATATATGGTACTAAATCCTGATTCTTAGTGCCCCTAGTCATTGAAGTAACTTATTCTTATCCATTAAACCTTGAAACTAGTGTTCTACTAGAATAAAGTTGAGTTCCCATTACCAATGACCATAGGTTTTAGTCCCATTTTAACAACCGTATCTTTCACCTTTTTTTTTGACAAATTTTTCATCAATGGGTTTGCTAAATTATCATTGGACTTTACATATGTGATGGTGATTACACCATCTCCTATTAATTGCCTCACAAACTCATGGCTCAAGCTTATGTATCTAGACTTTCTATTGTATACCTTATTGTATGCTTGAGACATGGTTGACTCACTATCACAGAAGATCGAAATAGCTGTCATTGACTGTGGCCACAACTCTATTTTTATTAACAAATTTCTTAGCCATTCTGCTTCTTTTTCTACGGTTGATAAAGCTATAAACTCAGCCTCCATTGTTGAATATCAGATACAAGTTTGTTTCTTAGATGCCCAACTTATGGCTCCACCACCTATTATAAAAATCCATCTTGAAGTAGATTTACTATCATTAAGACTTGTTATCCAACTTGCATCTAAATAACCTTCTAGTACAATGGGATAATCACTATAGAATAAACCTAGATTCATGGTTTTTTTGAGGTAACCAAGAATTCTTATAATAGCTTTCCAGTGGTCTATACTAGGTTTACTTGTGAACCTTGATAGTTTGCACACAACAAATGCAATATCTGGTCTAGTGCAGTGCATCATATATTAGACTTCCAATAGCACTCGCATACTCTAACTGTGCTACTGGCCTTCCTGAATTTCTATCTAACTTAAAGTTAGGGTCATAAGGTGTATTGGAATCCTTATATTTTAGATACTCAAATTTCTTTAATATCTTTCTGATGTAGTGTGCTTGACTTAAAGCAAAGCCATCCTTATGTTTGTGTACCTTTATATCTAATATCGTGTCTACTTTATTCAAGTCCTTTATCTTGAATTTGGAAGTTAGATACTGCTTGGTTTGATAAACACCTTCTAAGTTCGTTCCAAATATCAAAAGATCATCTACATAGAGGCTTATGATTACTCTATAATTTTTGGTAAACTTGGAGTATATGCACTTGTCTGCGCTGTCATGTGAGAAGTTGTTTGATAAGACTATCGAATCAAATTTTTCATGCCATTGTTTAGATGCTTGTTTTAAGCCATATAACGACTTAACTAACTTGTAGACATTTCTTTCATTTTCAAGTTGCATGTAGCCTTTCGGTTGCTCCATATAGATTTCTTTATTAAATTCTCCATTTAGAAATGTCGTCTTGACATCCATTTGGTGCACATAAAGCTTATAAATGGATGCCAAAGCAATGAGAGTTATAATGAAGGTCATCCTAGCCACTGGTGCCTAGGTATCAAAATAGTCTAGACCTTTCTTTTGTCTAAATTTCTTAGCCACCAACCTTGCCTTAAAGGTTTGTAATAAGCCATCTGTATTATATTTCCTTCTAAATATCCACTTATATCCAATAGGCTTTGATCCTGGAGGCAAATCAATTAGGACCCAAGTATTGTTAGACAATATCGATTCCATTTCATCATTCATAGCTTCTTTCCAAAATGCGAAATCTTGAGAAGCTATTGCCTCATTATATATTTGAGGATCATTTTCCACATTTAGCATGATAGGAATTTTATTAATTATGACATTTCTATTTCCTTCAACCAAAAAAGCTATAGCTTGTGAGGAAATAAAATCCAGACATAAGTCCTTTTCTTTCCTCATTCTTTGGCTTCTCCTTGGTTCAACAATATCATCGTCACAAAGACGTTTATTTTTTTTTTATCACTAGAGATCATTTCTGTGGGGACTTTTTGATCCACATGAGGATTTTTCATAGTGAGGGTTGGATCATTGTAAAATTTATTTTCAATAAATTCTACATTCCTAGTTTCAACAATTGTATTAGAGACTAAGTCTAATATCTTATATGCCTTTGAATTTTGGGCACATCCCACAAAGATACCTTTTATGGCTCTTGGCCTTAACTTAGTTCTCCTTGGATCAGGAACTCTATAAAAGACTACACACCCCTATACTTTCAAATAATGTAGGCTAGGTTTCCATCTTTTTCATATCTCGTATGGAGAAATCTTCTTATTTCTTGACGGTATTCTATTATGAATATGACATGCGTCAATAAAGCCTCACCCCATAGATTGTGGGGTAACTTAGCACTTAGCAACATTAATTAATCATATTCACTAAGGTACAGTTTTTTCTCTCTGTTAAATCATTTTGTTGAGGAGTATATGGTGCAGATGATTGATGCACAATACCATGAAATTCATAAAATACATCAAACTTAGTAGAGAAATATTCTCCACCTCTATCATTATAAAGCATTTTAATTTTCTTTTCATGCATATTTTCTACCTCAATTTTATACCATTTAAATATTTCAAATGCTTCATTTTTGTTCCTTAATAGGTATACATATATGTACCTAGAGCAATCATTTATAAAAGTTATAAAATATTCTTTTCCACCTCTTGTAAGATTACCATTTAACTCACATATATCTATATGTATAAGCTCTAGAATTTGTGTATCTCTACCAACTTTAGGAAAGGACTTCTTAGTGATCTTGGATTGTATACAAATTTCATATTTATTATTAAAATCTTTATCACTAAGATCTATATGGTTGTTTTTATGCATGTATTCAAGAGATTTAAAATTTAAATGAGCAAGTCTAGCATGTCATAATGCACAAGAATTAATAATATACACAAAAGAATTTTCTTTAATATCATTAACACTTAATTTGAACATACCCTCACAATAATATCCCTTACCCATATACATATCATTCCTTTGCAAGATAGCCTTATCGGATTCTAATACAACTTTGAATCCTCTTTTATATAATAGACTTAGGGACACTAACTTTTTCCTCAAATTTGGTACATGAAATACATTTAATAATATTAACTTCTTTCCGGATGTGAAGTTAAGTTCCACTGTCCCTTGTCCACAAACTTTGGCCGAATTATTGTTGCCTATTAGCACTTCTCGATCATTAACTTCTTGATAACTCTTGAATTGTTGTTGATCATTGCAAACATGGACAGTTGCACGAGAATCAAGCCACCACTCAGTTGATTTTGCTTGTGTAGCCATGTTGAGTTCGGTGATCATACCTATATGCATGCATTGAACTCCCTCGGTGACCATGGGAACTAGGTCTCTTTCTTCAACCATGTTGGCTTTTAAAGTTGGAGCCTTCTTTGAGCGGTTCTTCTTAAGGAGTCTGCAATCTTTTATGTAGTGCCCTTTTTTGTGACAATAATAGCACACTCTCTTTTTCTTTTTATCTTGCTTTTCTTCGAAAATAGATGAGATTTTTCTTTTAAGAGCATTTATTTTCTCGCCTTCTCCTACATAGTTCATATGAGAACTTTGCAAGAGATGTACTTTCGAGTTTCTTCCTCTATTCGTAAGTGTCTTAGTATCTTCTCGATTGTAAAATCTTCAGCCATGTGTAGAAGTTTCTTTCTATAGTCATTCCAACTAGTGGGCAATTTTAAAATTATTGCTCCTACTTGTAGAGCCTCAAGAATGATAACTCGTAGGTCACGAAGCCTACTAACCAAGATTTGCAACTCATGGACTTGATCTATGATTGGTATGTTGTCAACCATATTAAACTCAAAATATTTCATCATTATAAATCTATCTGTACCTTGCCTCTCGTTGTTATACTATTCTTCTAAAGATCTCCATATCTCAACTAGCGACTGAATTGACATATACAAATCGTAAAGGCGGCCGAAGAGTGCGTTGAGAATATGTCCTCGACATGCAAATTCATCTTCATTCTTTTTCTTTCTTTATTGTGCTACTCTTTCTCTTTCCTCAGGAGTGGCATCTTCAGCAGCATCTTGGATTGGTGGTATGTTAGGATCAAGTATGTAAGAAATATTAAGCACTAATAACAAGAACATCATCTTATCCTTCCACCTGTTGAAATTTATGCCATCAAACCAATCCAACTTAATGAATTCTTGGTTTATGACCTTGAAAGTAGCACTTGAATCTTGAGCCATCTCCGAATTACTCTCTAAAAATATTGGGAAAAATGGTTGAAGATGACTCAGTTACTTGTTGATCATTTTGTTTCAAGGCACGATAACGTCGCTGTCTTTAGAGAGTAATTGCCCCCACACAAAGTTGCTACAAGGTTTGTGGCAAGTCTCCCCCAGGATGCAATAAAACTTTACTAAATTTCTTGATTAGCAAGATCAAGAAACTCCCTAAATTCTTATTTTCGAGAAAGAAATCTATGAAACTTTATAAACACACGAAGACAAAATTGAACGAGAGAGTATTTAACGTGGAAGATTTTTTTTTTTTTAATCTCAAGAAGTGTGTTCAAAACGTCTGATGTGAGGACCTATTTATAGTTTTTTAACGGCCATCTATCAAGAAATGTGTCCCAAGCCTTAAACTCTTTCATGCTTGAAACATCGCAACTCAATAGTCGCATCTCCAACATAGCGCCGCAGCATTCTGACTGTTAGTAATCGTTGAAAAGTTATAACTTCCCAACAATACCTTTTCTACATGCCACAGCAAGATTCGAGGAAAAGAAGGATGAATGGATCCCCATAGGCTCGTGCTTCATCCATCACAAAATATTCCAACCCCTCCTCTCTTGATAAGTGGAACAGCTAGCTATTCCAGCCATGAAACAAGCTACCTGATTTCCTTTGCAATAATAATACATGGGATATGCCTTGAAACTTGCCGACAGTCCATGCGACCACTTGCTTTATATATACCCAAGATATATGGATGAAGCTAGAGGTGCTTAATATGGACTGTAATCCATGCAATAACGGACAGAATCTCCTTCCAATTCCACACCTCATCAGGATTTAGATTATATATACACTGCATGGCATAAACTTTCCCATGCTAGCTGATCGGTTGATTCAGTGATATAAAGGAACTGAGTGACTTAATTTGCAATGGAATAATCCCAGCTGCTAGCATCATAGATCTTATCTAATACACCCTTATCTGAGTTTGGGAATCTCATTCACATCACCTGCATGCATTTGGAAGTCCCACTGTAAGCATCTCAAGATTGCATACATACATCACAAGCATCGAACAACCTTTTTTTTCTTGAGGCAACGAAGTAAACTTGAATGCTAGTGGCATATATAAGCATCATGTTGCTTAATTTGTAGCCTAACTTTGTACAGCTTCAATTTGAGACAGCTCAACTTTTAATAGGCCTCAGTGAAAGGCAATCGAGGCTGGTCTATCTTCGCCCCATTTAAAAACTCCAAGCCTGGTTGGATGACAAAGTGAGATATAAAAATATTCTATGTTAACACTTTGAACAATTTTCCTGCAGTCAAAACTATAAAGGATCTATCTATAAACGCCTTACAGGTCCCATGTAATATTGCGCCTTTATCCTAGATAGAGCTAGCACCTTTATCTTACCTGCTCGATTGTTCATCTATTAACATGGCGCAAAGGATTTAATTTGTTATTTTTGAGGGCTAAATATTGGTTTCTATGGCTTCGATTTGAAAGGAGATGCCTTGGATATATATTAGATATTATTCAGGAATTGCACAAAGGAAATATTTCCTGTAACGAGATTGGAGTTCTTGAGGATTGTCTTTGTCTTGCTAATTAAAGATGCTGGTCTAATTTCTCTCTTTTACGTAACTAGCTCTGGCAATGAGGCAGCTCATTTGTTAGGCAAGTATACTTTATCTTTGGATGATAATGAAGCTTGGACGGAGGAAATCCCACCAAACTTTATATGATGTCATATCTTCAGGTATGGTTTGACTCCTTTGCAACATGACTAATGTTCTTTTATTATTATTTTGGCAAAAAAGAGAAATATCCTTGGTGTGATTCAAAAGAGATTGAGCTATTCAAATGGGCCACTTTGGAAGCGTAACAAGGCAGGGCAAAGGTGCAGCATGTCATCATTCTTTTTTCTTAAATATCTGGCTACTTCATTGTCACTTTCCAGCATATTAAACACGAGACTAAAATCAATATTAAGTTGATTAAAAAAATAGGCAAGTCAATATGTCATTGGATCTTATCTGGTATAGAATTAGGAAAGGTAATTTCTTACCAAACCTATCAACTTAACCTGCGTAGTTTAAATAGGTTCACATTTTACCTTAATACATTTGAGTCGTAAATGGGTCAATCCATCAAGAGTTGTTTATTAAATTGGATAGAATTTAGGTTCAGGCCTCCAAGTTATTTAACCTGTTTTGACCGATTTAATAAGTGAATCAGGTCAAGATATGATCTATTTAATCTATATGTTGGAGATAAATTCTGCTCCCACCAAAATCTAGTCTGATGCTTAATCTAATGCAACTGATAATCATGAAAGAATTTCGATCGAAAATTCTCCTTCAGCGATCGGATTCCAGCCGAACTCCTCCAGCGGTCGAACCTTAGCTGAACTCTTTCAGTCGGCCGAACTCAACAGTCAAACTTTAGCCAAAATCCTTCAGCGGCCGAACCTCAGCCGAACTCCTCCAGCGGTTGAGCCCTAGCCGAATTTCTTCCAAACTTCTCCTTCAGTCGGATTCCTTCAGGAGCCGAACTCCCTCTGGACGTCTTCTTCAAATGGATTCCTCCAGAAGCCAAACTTTTTTCGGATCTCTCCTTCAGTTGGATTTCTTCAGGAGCCCAACTCCTTTCGGACCTCTCCTTCAGTCGGATTCCTCCAGGAGCCCAACTCCCTCCGGACTTCTTCCTCAGTCGAATTTCTCTAAGAGACGAACTCCCTTCATACTTCTACTTCAGTCGAATTCCTCCAGGAGCTGAACTTCCTCCGGACTTCTCCTTCAGATGGATTCCTCCAGGAGCCTAACTCTTTTCAGACCTCTCCCTCAGTTGGGTTGCTCTAAGAGCCGAACTCTTTTTGAACTTCTACTTCAGTCGAATTCCTCTAGGAGCTGAACTCCCTCCAGACGTCTCCTTCTGATGGATTCCTTTAGGAGTCGAACTCCTTCCGGACCCCTCCTTCAGTCGGATTCCTCCAAGAGCTTAACTTCCTCCGAACTTCTCTCTCAGTCGGATTCCTTTAAGAAACGAACTCCCTCCGAACTTCTACTTCAATCGAATTCCTCCAGAAGCCAAACTTCCTTCGAACTTCTCCTTCAGATGGATTCCTTCAGGGGCTAAACTCCTTCCGGATCTCTCCTTCAGTCGGGTTTCTCCAAGAGTCGAACTTCATTCGGACTTCTACTTTAATTAGATTCCTCTAGGAGCCAAACTTTCTTCGAACGTCTCCTTCAAATGGATTCCTTCAGGAGCCAAACTTCTTTCAGACATCTTCTTCAGTCAAATTTCTCCAGGAGCCCAACTTCTTTCGGACCTCTCCTTCAGTTGGATTCTTCCAGGAGCTGGACTTCTTTCAAACTTCTCATTCAGATGGATTCCTCTAGGAGTTGAATTTCTTCCGGACCTCTCCTTCAGTCGAATTCCTTCAGGAGCCCAACTTCCTCCAGGAGCCTAACTCCCTCAGGACTTCTCTTTCAGTCAGATTCGTCCAGGAGTTGAACTCCTTCTTGACTTCTCCTTCAGTCAAACTTCTCCACCAATCAAACTTCTTCAGTCGAACTATTCTATCGATCGAACTCCTTCTAAACTTCTCCATCAGTCGAACTCCATCCACATTCCTCCAATAGATTACTTTCAGATTTCAAGTAGCATTTCTTCCGGATGATCTCCTCTAGCCGTATTCTTTTTAGGAGTCTGAACTTCTCTGAAATTGACATATGTCAAAGCTTTCACCCTTTCATGTGGCCCCGAGTGGCTCAGTACCGGATGACTACGGCTGTCACTATCAGTCTGCTGCAGGCGACACTCCTTTCACATAGCCCTGAGCGACTAGCTACTGAAAGGCTACGTTTGTCACTAATAGTCTGCTATAGGCGGCACCCCTCTCCATAATAAATCCTACACGACTTCGAGCGGTCAGCTATCGGATGGCTATGGTTGTCACTATCAGTCTGCTCCAGGCTTCATCTATAATAGGAATCCTTCAGATATATTTTCTCTAAGCTCTCTTCTCCTTCCCAAAACTCTGCTGACTTTTTTTCTGAGTACTCCATTTCTGTTGGTCAGAAGAGCTGACTTGATCGTCGGAGGGTCCTACCGGAGCAACCACCACCGACTCTGGGCGAAACTCTATTTTGCAGGTCATTGACGGTGACCTCTTCTTTCTCAACTCTAACTCGATCGGATGTCGACTAGATTCTGCACCAACAGAATTGGCGCTAGGAGGAGGGCCTCTATTTTCGAGATTTTCTTATTCTTAAAGGAGTGCTCAACAGCGATATCTCTTCTTCCTCTCTAGAGTTTTTTTCGAAAAAGATACCTTCCAAGAAAGCTTCGATTCGACGATCAACGACCTCTGTAGTCAGATTCCGTCCAGACCTATCCGCTCCCGCTTCAGCTCTGACAACTCAAGCTCCATCTGCAGCCATGGTAGATATGGAGCAGTTCAACCTGTTGGTCCAGTAGGTTCGTGATCTCATGAAGGTGGTGCAGACCATACATCGGTAGGCTCCGATGTTGATTCGATCAGAGCAGGCTTCTTTGGAGCCCCGTGATTTGATCTGAGGATGGTTGACTTGGACTAACCGATCGATGACCTTCGAAAGAAAGAAGCAGAGGGTGGAGAATCCTTGTTCGAACCATGACTCGACCTAGGGGGAGCATTGCATCCGTTCCACCAGAAAATCCTAGAGATTAACGATCGTGAAGATCTCCTGGATCAAAGGCTCTTGAAAATGAGCTGACGAATTGAAGAACTCTACCATACTCCCTCCACGCATGGTAATGATATTTGCACCGATCCTCCTTTTTTTCAAAGGATTATGCAGGAACCAATCCTGCCGAACATCAAGCTCCCATAGTTTGAGAGTTACGACGGAACCACCAATCTGGTCGACCACTTAGAGGCCTTCCGAATAATGATGCTGCTCTATGGTGCACTAGATGCTATTTTATATTGGACATTTCCATCTACCCTCAAGGAAGCCACCAGGAATTGGTACTCAGCACTCAAGCTGGGTACCATCTTTTTCTTCGATCAGATGAATCATCAATTTGCGGCTCACTTCATCAGCAGCCGACGTCCGTATCGAGATTCAAATTTTTTGATGAATATCAAGCAGGAGGAATCTATCTGTGCTTATGTCATCCGATTTAACACTACTGCATTGAAGATCCGAAACTTGGACCAATTTATTGCAATGAACGCACTCAAGGACGACCTTCAGAAGAATGATTTGCTGTTCTCCCTGAAGTAGAAGTATCATTTGCTAGCTCGGGCTGAAGGATATGTCCAAGTGGAAGAAGCCTTCAAATTGAGAGATGAGGGAGCCGCAAGAGAGCGGCAGATGAATAAGTCTAGTAAACCCACGACTGATCGAGGGTCGAATGAAGTTCGACCGTGCTCATGGACTCCCCCCAAGCACAAGCAAGCTCGAACTCTTTCTCAAGCTTGTCGTCCAAGAAGCCCTGATGGAAGGGCACGAAGAAGTTCTTTTCTCAGAAGGTTTCACAACTACGCCCCCCTCAATGCCCCAAAAACGTAAGTGTTGATGAAGATCAAGAAGCAACTATCGAGGTCTGAAAGAATGCGCACCCATTCTGAAAAGCACAATCCCAGCAAATATTGCCTTTACCATCATGACCATAGCTATGATACTGAAGAATGCATTCAGCTCCAAGATGAGATTGAGGATCTCATCAGAAGAGGCCAGCTTGATCGATTCCTCAGACGCTGGCCTGATGCAAGAAAAGATCGATCGAGGGCATTATCGTAGCCAGAACCACCAAGGAAGAAGGAACAATCAAAAGATCGACCGTCCCTCGACATCATCAACACTATCTCTGAAAAACTTCGAAGAGAAGAGGCCAGCAGATCTGAGGGGTCGGTGAAGAGACAGAAGACTGAAGAACTCATAGCCTTCACTGAGGTAGATGCACAGAAAGTATAGTTTTTGCATAATAAAGTGGTTATAATCTCTTTAATTATACCAGACTATGATGTACGTCGCATCCTAGTTGATAATAGAAGTTCGACTGACGTCTTGTTTTATGATGCTTTCTCCAAAATATCGATATCCCATAGTCAGCTAGGACCAATAAACTCTCCACTAGTAGGCTTCGCCGGTACTGCAGTACCAGTTGAAGGTGTAATGACTCTAACTATGGCTGCAGGATAATATCCAAAATAATCCAGAGTGCAGATGAATTTTCTGGTAGTAAAGGCTCTCTCCATTTATAATATAATTCTCCGTCGATCCGATCTAAATACACTTCGAACAGTGGTATCAACTTATTATTTGAAGATGAAGTTTTCGACAAGTTATGGGATCAAAAAGATCAGAAAAGATCAAGCTCTAATAAGGCACTACTACTTAATTGCCCTACAAAAAGAAGAACGGTCCGACCCTTATCCCATTGATGGACTAGATGTCCATGATGACCTTGTTGAAGAACGGGTTGAGCCCATAGAAGATCTTATGGCCATCCCCCTGAACGATGGAAACACGAAGCATACGGTACAAATTGGCTCCAATCTGAAAGATGAAGTTTGGAAACAGCTCATCGCCTTCTTACGGAGGAATGTCGATGTCTTTGTCTGTGTTCCTACGAATATGCCTGGGATTGACGTCGAGGTTATGGAACATCGGCTGGCCGTTGATCCCAAGCATCGACCAGTGAAAGAAAGAGTTCAAGGCCAGGCGTCAGAAAGGCAGAAGGTAATAGCAAAAAAAGTCGACAAGCTTCTCAACACCAAATTTATCTGAGAAGTCAGCTATTCGACTTGGATCTCTAACGTGGTTCTGATCAAGAAGGTCAACGGCAAGTAGAGGATGTACATCAACTTTAAGAAGCTTAACAATGTCTGCCCAAAAGATAGCTATCCTTTGCCCAGAATCGACCAACTGATGAATGCAACTTCAGGCTACGAGCTTCTCACCTTCATGGACGTCTTCTCTGGCTATAACCAAATTTGGATGACACCGAAGGACGAGGAGAAGACTGCTTTTATTACTAACCATGATCTTTACTGTTACAAGGTCATGCCTTTTGGGCTTAAAAATGTAAGTGCGACTTATCTGCGCTTGGTCAATAAAGTTTTTAAAGAGCAGATCGATTGCAATATGGAAGTTTATATTGATGACATACTAGTCAAAAGTCGAGAGATTGTCAATCATGTAGTCGATCTTGAAGAGGCTTTTGATATGCCCAAAAAATACGAGATGAAGCTAAACCCAACCAAGTATGCTTTTGGAGTAGCCTCAGAAAAATTGTTGGAATTCATGGTCTCAAGATGAGAAATCAAGGCTAATCCAGAGAAAATTTGAGCTATCCAAGAGATGATCGCTCCAAAGTCCATTAAGAAAGTTCAGCGTTTGACTGAAAAGGTGGTGTCTTTGAGTCATTTTATCTCAAGGTCAGCTGAACGCTGCATGTCCTTCTTCTAAATCCTCAGAAAACCAAAAGATTTTCACTGAACTCAAGAATGCCAAAAGGCATTCGATGAGCTCAAGAACTACCTTGGCTCACCCCCTACTAGCCAAACCCAAATCCAGAGAGGAGCTATTTCTCTATCTCGCGGTCTCCCCTGCGGCGCTAGCGGCAGTCCTGGTTAAAAAAGAGGTGAAAGTGTAGCAATCGGTCTACTGCATAAGCTAGATCCTAAAGGATGCCGAAATCAAGTATACAAAGTTGAAAAAATTGACTTATGCTCTTCTGATTGCAGCAAGAAGACTTCGACCTTACTTCTAGGGACATGTTATAATGCTCCTCATTGACCAGCCGATCAAAGTAATCCTTCATCAAACTGATGCTTCTGGAAGAGTTGCAAAATGAGCCGTTGAATTAACAAAGTTCAAAATCAACTACCAACCTCGACTGACGATCAAGGCTCAGGCGCTGGCCAACTTCATAGTTGAATGCACCATTCTAGATGAAGTCGAGCTTGAACAGAGCGAGATCGGAATCCCGTGGTTGCAACCGAGCCTCTCCAAAGAAAGTGCCAACCTTTTCGAAGGTTTTTGGGCCTTGTACGTGGATGGTTCGTCCAACTCCATTGTAGGTGTAGGATTAGTCTTAGTCAACCCCGAGGAAGTCATCGCTGAGTATGCGCTAAGCTTCGAATTTTCTGTAACTAATAATGGGGCCGAATATGAAGTACTGATCGTTAGATTAAAAATAGCAGGAGAGTTAAAAGTAGATCAGCTTCAAGTCTATAGTAATTTCTAATTGGTGGTTGACCAAGTTAGTGGCAAGTATGAAGCACAAAAGAAAAGTATGATGAAATACCTCAAGAAAGTGAAGGATTTGACTTTGGCCTTTGGCAGTTTTGGCATTCGACAAGTTCCAAGGGCAGAAAATATAAGAGCCGACCTCCTCTCTAAATTGGCCACTTCAGCCTCAGTTGAACTGCCCAAAGAAATTTTTTTTGAAACTCTAAAATGCCCAAGCTCAGAGGAATCATAGTTCGTTATACAGACGGAGCTCGAGCCGAGTTGGATCGACCCGTTAGTTGCCTATCTCAAAGTAGAAGTTCTTCCTCATGATCCAAAAGAAGCTTGAAAACTCAGAAGTCAAGCCTTCTAGTATGTTTTGTATGAGAGCAAGTTGTATAAGAGATCGTATTCACTACCGCTACTGAGATGTCTCTGACTTTCAGAGGCCAACTTCGCATTATGGAAAGTGTACGAAAAAATTTATGAAAGTCATGTAGGAGCCAAGTCCCTATCACAAAAACTACTTCAGCAAGGATACTATTCACCGATCTTGTACCATAATTCCATGGAGTATGTCAAGAAATGTGACCGCTGTTAGAAAAATACAAACATACAAAGACAGTCGACCTTCGAGCTTACTCCACTGGTGCACCTTGATTATTTGCGCAGTGGAGAATGGATATACTTAGCCCTTTCCCAACGGCATCCAGACAACGAAAGTTCCTCCCGATCGTGATCGACTACTTCACCAAATGGATCGAAGTTGAACCACTAGCAAAAGTTACCGAGGCTAAGGTATAGAATTTCGTTTGAAAGTCAATCGTCTGCCAGTTCGGTCTGCCCTGAACCCTCATAATAGATAACGAGTGACAGTTCGCTGGGATGAGATTCGCTGAGTTCTACGAAGATCTAAACATCTTCCATTACTTCACGTCGGTAGCTCATCCATAAGCAAATGAAAAAGCTGAAGTGACCAACCGGACCCTGCTGCAAGGCATCAAGATAAGACTCGATAGGATAAAGGAGGTCTGGATGGACGAACTCTACCACATCCTCTGGACATACCGAACTACTCAAAAGCTACTGATTGGAGAAACACCATTCATCTTGGCCTTTGGAACAGAGACAGTCATCCCAATCGAGCTTAAGCTTCCATCAGCATGGGTCGTGGGCCTTCGATGAGCAGCATAGCTCACTGGACCTCAGAGTCAACCTCGACCTTCTGAAAGAAAAAAGAGAGGAAGCCCGGGTTCAGATGGCGGTCTATAGACGAAGGATGATCCGATACTATAACTCCAGAGTTAGAGGTAAAACATTCAGAGTGGGAGACTTAGTACTTCGATGAGCCGCCATCTCTCAGCCTTAGAGCTAGGAAAAGCTTGCCCCAAATTAGAAAGATCCGTATGAAGTAGAGGAGGTCGTCTGGTTCAGAACTTATCACCTAAAGAAGCTCGAAGGAATAATGCTTCCACGACCTTGAAATTCAAAAAATCTGAGGATGTACTATCAGTAATTTTCTTTCAATAAAACTCCTCCATTTCAATATTATAGTTTCTTGGTGTAAAAATTATATAATGACTGCGAAGAAATAATCAATAGTGGCCATGTTAGGAATAGAAGGAGAATGTCATCCTAACATGAGTAAAGTCGAAGGCCTCGTTCATTTTAGATGAGATGAGGGAAAAGGCCCTGACAACGGCCCTTATGTGCCCCTACAGTTCGTTAAGAATAAGAGGAAAACCTCGTCCTAACGTGAGCAAAGTCGAAGATCTCATTCATTTTAGATGAGATGAGGAGAGAGGCCCTGACAACAATCCTTATGTGCCCCTACAGTCCATTAGAAACAGGAGAAGAACCTCATCCTAACGTGAGCAAAGTCGAAGGCCTCGTTCATTTTAGACGAGATGAGGAGAGAGGCCTGACAATGGTCCTTATGTGCCCTACAGTCCGTTAGGAATAGGAGGAGAACCTCATCCTAACGTGAGCAAAGTCGAAGGCCTCGTTCATTTTAGACGAGATGAGGGAAGAGGCCTGACAATGGCCCTTATGTGCCTACCCCATTAGGAATAGGAGAATCCCTAACGTGAGCAAAGTCGAAGGCCTCATTCATTTTAGATGAGATGAGGGGAGAGGCCCTGACAATGGCCCTTATGTGCCCCTACAGTCCGTTAGGAACAGGAGGAGAACCTCATCCTAACGTGAGCAAAGTCGAAGGCCTCGTTCATTTTAGACGAGATGAGGGGAGAGGCCCTGACAACGGTCCTTATGTGCCCTACAGTCCATTAGAAATAGGAGGAGAACCTCATCCTAATGTGAGCAAAGTCGAAGGCCTCGTTCATTTTAGATGAGATGAGGGAGAGGCCCTGACAACGACCTAATGTGCCCCTACAGTCCGTTAGGAATAGGAGGAGAACCTCATCCTAACGTGAGCAAAGTCGAAGGCCTCATTCATTTTAGATGAGGTGAGAGGAGAGGCTCCGACAATGATCCTAATGTGCCCCTACAGTCTGTTAGGAATAGGAGGAGAATCTCATCCTAACATGAGCAAAAGTCGGAACCTTATAGACCAAAGACATGAAGAAGGAAGAAGCTCGGTGGAGAATTTTTACATGAGTTTTTTCACTACAACCTAACTATGTCAAACACGAAAGACAGAACCTTATCCTGGTTTGCAAGAGAGGTCCTAGTCCGACGTCCATAATGAGCTCGACGTTTGCAACAAGCAACAAATGCGGAAACTCGGGATAGGAGATAAGATCTCTCTCGAGCTTCAATCTGAATGGGTGCAGAGCCCGAAAAAAGACTTCGACAGTCATCTTTTTTGTACTTTCTTCGAATTTTGAACTCGAAAGTGGGGAGACTATTATTAGGGATAAATTTTGCTCCCACCGAAGTTCAGCCTGATGCTTAGCCTAATGCAGTTGGTAATCACGAAAGAGCTTCGATCAAGAATTCTTCTCTAGCGGTCGGACCCCAATCAAACTCCTCCAGCGATTGAACCTTAGCCAAACTCTTTCAGCTAGCCGAACTCTTCAGCGGTCAAACCTTAGTCGAAATCCTTCAGCAACCGAACTTCAGTTGAACTCCTCCAGCGGCCGAACCCAAACCGAACTTCTTCAGCGACCGAGCCCTAGTCGAACTCCTTCAGCGGCTGAACTACTCCAGCGGTCGAACTCCTTCCAAATTTTTTCTTCAGTCAAATTTCTTTAGGAGCCGAACTTCTTTCAGACTTCTTCTTTAGTCGAATTTCTTTAGGAGTCAAACTTCCTCCGGACGTCTCCTTCAGATTGATTCCTCCAGAAGTCAAACTCCTTCCGAACCTCTCCTTCAGTCAGATTCCTTTAGGAGCCCAACTTCTTTTGAACTTCTTCTTCAGTCGGATTCCTCCAAGAGCCCAACTCCCTTTGGACTTCTCCCTCAGTCAGATTCCTCTAGGAGTCGAACTCCCTCCAGACTTCTATTTCAGTTGGATTCCTTCAGGAGCCAAACTTTCTTTGGACTTCTCCTTCAGATAGATTCCTCCAGGAGCCAAACTCCTTTCGGACCTCTTCCTCAGTCGGATTTCTTCAAGAACCGAACTCCCTCGAGACTTCTACTTCAGTCGGATTCCTCCAGGAGCCGAACTTTCTTCGGACGTCTCCTTTAGATGGATTCCTCCAGGAGTCGAACTTCTTTCGGACCTCTCCTTCAGTCGAATTTCTTTAGAAGTCCAACTTCTTTCGAACCTCTCCTTCAGTCGGATTCCTCCAAGAGCCCAACTTTCTTCGGACTTCTTCCTCAGTCGGATTCCTCCAGGAGCTGAACTTTCCTTAGACTTCTATTTTAATCGGATTCCTCCAGGAGCCGAACTCCTTCCGGAGCTTTCTCTCAGTCAGATTCCTCTAGGAGCCGAACTTCATCCGGACTTCTATTTCAGTCGGATTCCTCCAGGAGCCAAACTTTCTTCGAACGTCTCCTTTAGATGGATTCCTGCAGGAGCCGAACTTCTTTCGGACCTCTCCTTCAATCGAATTTCTTCAAAAACCCAACTCCTTTCGAACCACTCCTTCAGTTAGATTTCTTCAGGAGCCAAACTTCCTTCGGACTTCTCCCTCAGTCGAATTCCTTCAAGAGCTGAACTCCCCCTAGACTTTTATTTCAATCGGATTCCTCCAAGAGCCGAACTTCCTCCGGACTTCTCCTTCAGATGGATTTCTCTAGGAGCCAAACTCCTTTCGAAGCTTTCTCTCAGTCGGATTCCTTTAGGAGCCGAACTTCATCTGGACTTCTTTTTCAAATGGATTCCTCTAGGAGCCGAACTCCTTTCAGACCTCTCGTTCAGTTGGATTCCTCCAAGAGCCGAACCTCCTTCGAATTTTTTTTTCAGATGAATTTCTCTAGGAGCTGAACTCCTTCCGGACTTCTCCTTCAGTCGGATTCCTCTAGGAGCCAAACTCCTTTCGAACTTCTCCTTCAGTCAAATTTCTCCAAGAGCTAAACTCCTTTCGGACTTTTTCTTCAGCCAAACTTCTCTATCAGTCGAACTTCTTCAGTCGAACTTCTCCACCGGTTGGACTTCTTCTGAACTTCTCCATCAGTCGAACTCCATTCGAATTTCTCCAGCAGATTACTTCCAGATTTCAAGTAGCATTCCTCCCGGATGATCCCCTCTAGCTATATTCTCTTTAGGAGTTTGAACTCCTCTGAAATTGACATACGTCAAAGCTCTTCACCCCTTCACGTGGCCTCGAGCGGCTCAGTACTGGATGGTTACGACAGTCACTATCAGTCTGCTGTAGACGGCGTCCCTCTCACATGGCCTTGAGCGGCCAGCTACCGGACGGCTACGTCTGTCACTATCAGTCTGCTACAGGCGGCCCTCTTCGTAATAAATCCTATGCGGCTTCGAGCGGCCAGCTACCAGACGACTACGGCTGTCACTATCAGTCTGCTTCGGGCTCTATCTATAAAAGGGACCCTCCAGATATGTTTTCTCTAAATTTTTTTCTCCTTCCCAAAATTCTACTGACTTCTTTCCTAAGCACTCCATTTCTATTGGTCAGCAGAGCTAATTTGATCGTCGAAAGATCCTGCCAGAATCACCACCATCTACTTCGGATGGGACTTTATTTTGTAGATCACCAGCGGTGATCTTTTCTTTCTCAACTCCAGTTCGATCCGACGTCGATCAGATTCTGCATCAATACTATATATTAAATCTATTTAAAACTTAACTAATCCATTTCTATCTCTTTAATCTAACTTGCTTAATTTGTTTAATCCATTAAAAAACTGCTTAACCTACTTAACCTGACTCAATCTATTTGATGGATAGCTATGGATCGGATTAGATTATTTATTTGATAAATAAGTTTAATTCAAATCTAAAATTTTATATTATTTTAATAAATAAATTAGATTTAAATTGAGAAATTTTTGATCCAATTTCGGTCCGATTAAATTGCCACGCCTCTTTAAAACGAAGAATTATTTGGGGGATCCTTTTTTTCCACCCTAGCTCCCACGCGCCGTCCTCCTGACGAATTGTCGACCAATAGCAGACCAACCAAAAGCCGTGATCCACCACGAGAGGAAGAACAGACTAAAAGAGCAAACAGTTTTGGAGTCCGCGAGAATACCCACATTATTTACACCTATAGTATTTCTCAAAAAGTATGGTAAACTTACTTAAATTAAGGTCTATCTGTAAGGTTGTCACAATCTGGTGAGAAAAGCTAAAACTTGGGTCGAGCGAGAAGTGAGAACGCTTTTTATATAATTTCCCGGATCTTCGAACTCAGACTGGCGAGATCCTAACTGATTAAAAATGCAAGGGAAACCGGCAAAGATGTTGGGCATCCTTCTTGTTATATAATATAATCTATGGATTACGCTGACCGATAACTCTGGGACAACAACCGAGAATGTTGCAGTGTTCCACTAGAGAATAATAAAGATGTGCAGACCACCAATTCATTCCCAACTTCCTTAAATTTCCGGAGGATCTACATTTCTCAAAATTAATCACTTGCATACTATGTTTTCTGATATGTCCGGGTCTTATCAGAAGGTGCAAAAAAAAAAAAAAAAAAAAAAAAAAAAAAAAAAAATCTTGATCAAAATTGATAATGATTGTGTTAGCAATTGAAATGGAGAGAAATTAAGAATTCTATATGGAAACAAGATATTTGACGTGACAAAAAGAAATTAATGTCATGTTTTTTCTTGGAAAGAGACACTATCAATACGACAAATTTTATACGCATGAATTACGAGATTTCTGCAAGTTTAAGTTGAGTGTGAAAGCCTTATCATGTTAGCAGATTTGGCAATGAGATGGTGCAGACATGCAAAGCTTGTTAAAAATTTTCTTACTTGGATTGAAGATTTGGACATACCTTATTCCCGATATTTTATCGAATAATATTGGAAGAATCAAAGGATGATTCGGAGATATCACATTGCAAGTCATAATTTTTATTGTGTGATAGCTGCATGCTTTAATATAATCTTTTACACTCCTATTCCTGTTTCTCAATTAAATAACCACACACCCCAAACCTAAATTATAGGATTCTAGCTAAATGTCAAGTGCTCATAAACATGTTAAGATTCATGATAATCTACGTTGGGCTTGGGTTATGGTTGAAGATCATGAAATGATACTAACTAAGTTGCATGGCATGGGGCTATCAAAACTCAACACATCACCTAAGCCAATTTATTTCAAGAAAACTAGATTTAAACAAGAACTTGTCGGTGATTTAGACTAAACTTATATTAGCTTAATTATACCGAGTAAGCTAATAAAGTTCAAGATTACATAGACGCATACGTGTCAAAGGACAGTCACACGTGCGAAGAAGCTTTGGGTGGGCGAAGAAATGCTTTCTCCCAGGTCTATTTTGGATGGCACAGGCATGGGTAAACGCTCTTTTTCCGCAAGTGGTCAAGGAGGGCACGCAAGATTGGGCTCCAGACGGCATGCAGCAGTTGGTGTGGCGTCGCCCTCAGAGATGACCGATTGCGCTTCACGTCAGCGTTTCTGATTGACGGCTTTTTCACAAGAAGGTGGTGTTGATTTTTTCATCGAAATGTCACTATACTATATATATATATATATATATTTGGTAAGAGTCACTATACAATAATTGGATGCCCCACAGGTGTCCCTTTTATTTTCCATGAATGGGAAGTTTCGTGGAGTTGAAAGCATGCTAAAGGACCACAAGAATCCTACGAAAACAAAGAAGAAAAAACATAAAGAACAAGGAAAAGAGGTTCAAAAAAAAATTGGTTGCAATTATTTCTATTTACATGGGCTTATAAATTAAAATATTATTTTTCTAAAATACAGATTTTTTTTCATTAATCTTTTCTCCATAAAGATTGTATTGTGTGAAAATAAAACTTTTATCAGAGCGAGTGAAAACATATCATCATTATTTTTTTTTTCTTATTAATTTATTATTATTTATTATAATATCTATTGCAACTATCATAATGAACAATAATAGTTTTATGCAGCTTAAGCTGACTAATCCAAAATTTCATTATTGTGATCAAGAAAAGTTCATACATATAGG
Organism: Cocos nucifera; assembly: GCA_006176705.1. Classification (NCBI taxonomy): domain Eukaryota; kingdom Viridiplantae; phylum Streptophyta; class Magnoliopsida; order Arecales; family Arecaceae; genus Cocos; species Cocos nucifera. The sequence goes on from QRFJ01000073.1 coordinate 2,322,808, forward strand.
CCGGATAAGGAGTTAATATGAGTAGAAAAATTTCAATTTGAATTGGTTTAAGTCTCTATGTTGGGACTATGTATGCATGCATGCATGTACATATATACACATATACAAATGTATATGCTTATGTGTGTTTGTATGTGTGTGTCTATATATATATATATATATATATATATATATATATATATAAATATAAAAGATCTATCTTCAAGATAATTTTTAGCATTTTCATCATTATTTTTATTAATTATGGTTATTTGAAAAATCCAATCAAAATTTTATGAGAACAAACCTCACAAATATAAATAAAATAATTATAATTAGTTTTATTATTCAATTAATAAAAGATAATGAGATTTAAATCCTCATTTTCATAAATTATCTTATTTCCCATAATTCTATTCTAAATACTCAAGCCCGTTTGGTTGAAAAACATATTTCCTCAATTATTCTAAATACATTATACACAATATAGTGTATAATATACCATCGATCGTACGATGGATGGCTGTACACGATTGCAGCCAACGAACGTGCATTCGTGCATGACCGTCCATCGTGCGATGAATGAGTTGTACTACGCACCATATCATATGGTGCATAACGTACCATCCATCCTATGATGGATGGCTACGGACAACGAACGTGCATCCATATACGATCATTTATCGCATGATGGATGGAATATGCTGTGCACCATATAGTATGAGGATCCTTACCATAATAACATATCCCTTCAATCCTTTCCCATCTTTGAAGTTCATTGGACTTATCATCTTTCAAAAATGGACGAAGGATACCATTACGATGCGCGGATTGCATTATAGAGTTGGGCACTACTCCATGGCCGCCATCAAAAAAATAAATAGCTATCAACAACAACAAGCCGTGTATGGTACGTAAGGCCTTTTTTTTCTTTTAATTGCCATCCAGCTTATAATGGAGGCCGTTGAGCGACGTACAGTATTTTATCGTGCAATCCATGCATCATAGAAGATCTATGCTCCCAAAAACGTTGGCCGAGAAAAGGATGCCGACCACTAAATGAAAGTCCTGTTGGCGCTGTGCTAGCCATCCATGGCCTTTTTAAAAGAAACGTTTATATTGCGATTTACTCTATCACGGTATCCCTAGCTGTCATGAATCAAAAAACGCTTGGCCGTCGAAAATAAGCGAGCAAGAAAGCGCAGATGGCTGAGAAAACTTTTGGGAATCATTAAATTTTAAATTTTCACGGTATTCTTTTGGAAAATTATAATAGAAGCATCGATCATTTTGAGTTCAAACTTGAACTCTCTCTTAACACCGGTGGAGAGGTGCCAACAAGTTAGTGGAAGTCCTGTGAGCAAATTCCTCAATAATGCCGTCACTCAATCGCTGAAATGCTTTTTAAGTGAGATGACAAGTCGAATGCTAAAAGGTCGATGCACACCTCGACTCAGCCCAAGCTTTAGAAATATGCCAACAAAAATGGTTTAGGTTGTGTGTGTCTATATATATAAGCAGTCAATTTGTCTCAAAGAATAATGTTGAGCAAAGATTGCCATAATATAAGGACAGGTGTAAAAGCATGTTCCAAGAATATGTTTTGGAAATACGCATTCAATACGATGTCCGCATCAAGCAACTAAAAAGTTGTTCCCATTATCACTAGTGCATGTATTAAATTTCCCGAGACAAAGTTAGTAGTGGAACATTCCATGCTTAAAGCAATTTTCAAAAAAAAAATAATTAAGCATATTTGACAATTATGAGCGTTCAGTTAGATTGTTTCATAAAAATCAATAAAAAATGATATAGATCAGACAATATCATCGAAAACTTTTTTAATCTTTTGGTACAGCATGGATAGCGTTTCATTAGTGATTTTCCTTTCATAGACAAGGTATTTGGATTCAATGAATAAAAATTGTACCACCCATGCATGCATGAATTCATACATACATATATATATATATATATATATATATATATACTTCACTACTGCCCTAAGTGTTAAATAATCCATGTTTCCGAGACTTCAAGAAATGAACTACTTATATATCACGGTCCAAATTCCAAAGCGCAAACCTTGTTGAATAAAGTATATTTTAGTTATGTTATATCTCAACCAGGTTGTATCATTAATCGTAGAGTCATCATCAATTTGGACTTCTGGTGTACTCTTCGATGATTAAACTGACTAAAACAAGTTGAAACTTATCCGAACTCTCAAAGATAACATAAAAAAATTGAGCTAAGAAAAGCCAAACAATCTCGTGCACTAATGGTATTCCCATTGTATCTATCCTACTCATCCATCATATGGCCGACCGCTTATGAAGGTGGAGTTGTAAGATGGGATACATACAACCAATTAACAACTCTTTCACTTTTCATTATCACTACATTGGCGAACACGTCATCACGTTATTGCTTTACGTTTCTTAATATATTCCTGATTAACTTCTCTTCCTTCTTTCTTTTTTCTCTAATAATTGTTGAGTATAATTCTAATGCTTAAATGCTCCGGCTTGAAATGTTCAAATTTCCATGCATGAGTATAAAGGAACAGAAATCTACCATAAACTATATAGACAACCAAAAGAGCTAGTAAAGAAGAAATTGCAGATGGGAACTAGGAGAACCAATAGATCATGTCATTTTCTAGTGCATACATAATTATAAAGTCGACTTTTGCTACCAACTAAAGGTGGGAATTTTTTCTTTATTCTGAAAGAATTAAGAACAACCTTTTTGTGATGCCATGAACTCGGAAACACCATGAGATCCATCATTTGATTGGAGAACAGATCCTCTTGACGGAGAGCTAAATCGATATGTTCGATGGGACCATCGATCGGATCATATTCCCCTTTCTCAATTTAGCCAGTCAAAAATACCAGTTCTGTTATGAGCTTCAACATGCTTGATAGACAATAAGCCTTGTCCAGGAACAATGCATCCAATTCCCTGCAGTCATCTTCACTAATTATTTCCAGATGCCCTCTCTGTGGGATTAGAAGTTTTGAAAAGTCCCCAAGAGCACAGGTTAGGCCATGTGGAAAACACCTAAAGGTGACCGTAGCCAGTCCATGGTTCTCTACCTTCCATAGGTTGCTCTCAAGGTTGCCTTCTTGACTGGCTCATTAAGCCCTTTGGATGTCCTTGTTCAGCAAGAAAACAAGGAGGTGTTGCCATCAAATCCACTTAGATTTGAGCTGTGTGGCTTTGGATCATCCTGGGGTTAGACAAGCATCAATGGTTGATATCTTCTGTGGATAACCATGTCCTTTTTACGCTTTATCTCCATTTCTATTAGACCAAACCACTTGAGTGGCGCCTAAAAGTCAAAAGCTATGGCTTTCGGAATTATTTTTGGTTGCGCTTGCTTCCACGTAGCCATTTGTCAAGGTTCCATGGGTCTCCAAGCTCAGCTCCCGGGTGGTGTCTGTGGAAGCTCTATTCCGGATTATTCGGCTTTGTCCAGGTTTAGGCCAAAAAGTACAAGGCTTGAGTTGGACAATGGACACCAAGGCACGTCCTTTTAGGACACGTTGGTTAAGCTCATGAAGATCACTGAAAGACACTGGTGTTGATGACCATGGTTAATTAAACCGTGCAAGCTCCCTTCAACGTTCAAAGGAGCTGTTTAGAATAATATGTGCATGTAGATTTATATGCCATTTTAATTACAGTCTTACGGTTATGTCAAGAAGCATTCAGCATCCATCAAATATGAAGAGAATAAATAGATCAATACTGATGATCGATCTTACAAGTAGTTTAAATACATGTACAAAGATCACAAATGTAGCCAAGAGTAAGCGTTTTGTCGTAATTTATGTCATCTTCGATATTGTGGTGGTCTGTCCTCTGCCGTGGTCTGTCTAAGCTCCCATTTGAGGAGGTGTGAGAACCCTTGTCTTCTTGGTCTAAGGCTCATCTTTGACTCACCCTCGTCCATACTAGTTCAACATTAATTGTGACTTCAAATTGTAAAACCATATTTAATTGTCTTCAACCTAATATGAAACCGAGCTCGACATAGACAATCTAATTAAGTAAAATGTGGGTAGGCAAAGCTTAATCCCAAGCCAACTTTAGCTCTTGGACTGAAGCCTAGTCTAATCCATCTTTGCTACTCCTACTCATAAAAATGGTTACATTAGCAATTCCTATTCACCGAATATGGGAAGAAACTGCTTCTTCTCAATTTGGATTATTCAACCAATATAATCAAATCCATCCTTGCCACTCCTACTTATCAAAATAGCTACATTAGCAATTACAATTCATTAGAAAAGTGAAGGACTGCTTTAATAAAAATACGATATTGATATTAAAATTATGCGGCCTTTAGCCTATAGATGGTTTTTTTTCTTCTTTTTTTTATAAAATAGATGACTAACACAACTCAAGCATGAATACATTCGAAAAAATTAGAAAATAAAATATAATGAATATGCAAGAAAGTGCAGGATGAATTCATCCAAAAAGTACCATCAAAATAATTTTTCTTCCCATTTATGGCATCATTCGCTTCTTGATATACATATTTAGCACTGAAAGAGACGTATTAACCGTCTAACCTCCAAATACTGATTAGTAAAGAATAATTATTTGCATATCAAGCCCGCCTCAAATTTCAATCAATCATGGCCGATGAGTCTCCTTCCAAGAGAATGTAGCTTGGTGCATCCAAAACCATCTCATGTACCTCTGACACAAAAAAAAAAAAAAAAAAAAAAAAAAAAAAAATCAAACAAATGAAATGTACTATTTCTCGCAACAAAGTCAGAATCAAACCTCTTTATCACAAAACCAGCACCCCATCTAACTTCATTATCAATTATATTGCCGTGAAAATTATTCTTAAGAAAACTTGGATAGGGGCACGCACATGATGAAAACCATACGGATTGCAGTCGCATGCTCTTCGCCGTCCTTTGAATGGACCCTTTCTTCCATCCCAACCGTCACATTAGACTTTCTCGGCCGCAAAAAGGCGCCCGATCATACGGTTATTGACACGCATCCAATTCCCATCTGGATTTTTTTTTTTTTGGTTGTCGTCGACGTCCCACCAACCGACGCTATCATTTGACGCGTTGATTTGGACGGCTGGACCCGAGCGTTGCAAAGTCCACCAGCGGCGCTGTGGTGGTCCACCGGAAAATGGCCGGTACCCAACGGTAGCCGTCCGATTGGACCTAATAACGGATCGATGCGCTGTCATTTGTTGGACCGCCGTAGCTGGAGATGGACCAGTCCGGAATACAAAAAGGAAAAGGTGGCGAGCTGTAACACTTCGAATTTTTGGATACATGCAATATTTGTTTTGTACGGTCGTGGTTAAATAACACCACATGGACCGACGCCATTTCGACACCAGTTTGTTTAACCGTCCTGGCTCCGTTGCTCAGTGGAGCTAATCGCCTTCATTTAATGGCGTGGCCTCTACCATGTTGGCATGGGGCTAGGGGTGTTGAAATGTGATGTTACCCTTTTATCCCCCTTTCTCTCTCTCATTTTCCATTTCACCCAACTATTAGATCCGTTCTCTTGGATTTGGCAGTGATGGAGCAGTTCATGTGGATTAGAACTAGCTAACAAGTTATGAGGGTCAAAAATAATTGGTGCGTAGTTGAAAATTATCAGAATTATATTATTGGACTTGGCTATCTAGATAGGACCAAGAATATATATAATTAACTGAAAAGCACAACATAAGAAAAATTACAAAATGCATGTAGCTGGCACTGGCAAACGACTAAAATATGAGTTGCAGCTAATCTGATTGTTTTGTTGTTTTGCGTTTTTTTGTTGTGTTGCTGTACATTTGTCAGTTTTATGTCTTGAGCGGTGTCATGGTAAAAAGGTTCACTGAAGATTGGTCAATTAATTAGATGTTTAATTTTAGATGTCGTTTACCAAATACATTGTAGATTTCATAGAGCATCTTCATTTTTCATTGTTTTTATACTTTGTAATGCTTGCTTCATGTGTTAATCTCATCATAAGCCGGGTAGAATTGGTTTCAATAGAAATCCAAAAATGATCTAATTTGTGAAAATAAATAGAAACAAAACTTGTACCAAAATGCATTAACTATTTTCAATAATCATATGCACTCCTACCTTCAATAATGCTTTCAAATACACTGAATCTTATTTGGGACCACTGTATGCACAAGTATCATGCCTTCATTTGGAAACAACGTTTCCAACGGTGCAGCTCAAACATTATCTACCAACCTTTTGAACTCAAATCCATTACTGCCCTCACCTATATGTTTCTGTATCATCCGCACATAGAAAAAAAAGGACCTACTAACTTGGGACCGGCAAATGAAGCACATGCCCATCAAAGTTTGAAAACATAATTGAGCAGTAACCACGAACCAGACATCAACAGGCAAAGTAATAAATCATCTTACTATTTTTTTAATCCAAATTTAGTTACACGGTTACGCTACGGTTGGGAACGAAAGAGCAAGCAATTCTCTGGAAGAACACTCCCAACCAAAAGAGTACCCTCCATGCCCATGTTTTTTTATTTTTATTGTTACCGGCGGTGCAGCCGCCTCCTAATTCCCGGATGCCCTGCAGCACACGTGCGGGGAACCTTTCCACCCAGTCCTGTTCCTGCGGCGGACCAGCGTCGATATCCTACTCCCCTCCTATACCCGCAGAAAACTAACCCCCCCCACAAAAGTTTTTTTTTTTCAAAGTTAAAAAAATACGTTTCCCAACGAGAGAGATTGGGAGAGCCGTACGGGAAACTACCTCCAATCCCCTATACGTGTTCGGCCCCATAAAAAAAAAAAAAAAAAATATATATATATATATATATATATATATATATATATATATATATATATATATATATATAAATATAAATGTAGATAATGAGAAAAAAATAGGAAAACAAAAATGGAAAATTCAGGACGAGCGCAAGCGAGCCGTTTCGGACCGCCGACCAACCATTAACTAATGAGAAACGTAGACCCGCGAGAATCCGCTCCAGAGGCGCTATCATGCTCCACGGCACAGCGGAAACTTATCACTCCTCAGCGATTCCATCGCCTCCCACGCGGTGTAACAAAATTCGTGCTGGTGCCTGGCACTACTTTCAAAAGCCGACGTGCACCCATTCCACACCGAGCGACAAAGCTCTTCCACCTCACTATAAAAATAATCCAACACCTCTTTCGCGGTCGAATAAAAAGCAATTGAAAAATAAAAATTAGGCGTTCAAAAGAAAAAAAAAAAAAGACTAAAAAGAAAAAATAGGGGATAAAGGGACAGTCAGAGCCCGAGGCCCGACCCAAAACTCTAGATTTCGAGCGTGGGTGTGTGAGAGAGAGAGAGGGGAGCGTCGAAGGCAAGAAGCGTGAAGAAGAGAAGAAGAAGACGGAGAGGGGTATTTTAGGAAGAGGAAGAAGACGAAGGAGAAGAAGGAGGAGGAGAGGAGACTCATTCCTAAACAGGGCCTCCGCTTCCGACCAACCTACCCACTCCTCTTCTTCTCCTCCGCTCCCCAATCCCAATCCGTAAGTCTCCGCCTTTCCTTCCTCCCCAAGATCTCTCTGCTCTCCTCTCTTACTTGTTGGTCTAAAGACTAGATTTTGTTATTTGCGTTTTTTCTTTGTTTTCTAGGTAATTTTGGGGCTTAATCTCGAATCTGGGGTGCTAAAAATTTGTTTTGTTTTTTTGGGGTGCTTACGAGGATCGAATCTCGGGGGAAATGGAGAATGTTTCGCTGGCTAATTTTCTGCGTATTTTTGGCGGAAATCGCGAGATCTCCGTGTGGTAATCTTCGTTCATGTTAGGGCCTCTGATTCGGTCTGCTTTGGCTAATTTCTGAGCTTGTTTCTTTGTTTCGATGTTTTGATCTCCTTTTTCTTTTTGGCCTTGGTTTCATTTGAAGCCTTCGTGAGATCGATCCTGATTCGATTGAAAGGTCGCATTTTTGGCCGTTCCGAATCAGGTGATTCGTCGAGTTCTGGGCGGTGGACGTGTCAAAATACTCGGAGAAGATTCGATTTTTATGCCTTTTGTTTGCTTATCTGATCCATGAATTCCATCAGTATGCGACGGGTTCTTAGATCTCCTACTCGCTAATAAGGTTTGAAAGGAATTTTTTTTTTTTTTTATAGCTTGGTTGGGCTGTATTTTTTCTTTTGTACTCCCATTTGAGGCTTGGACCCATCATCGTAGTTGAAGGCTCTTCCCGTATTGCCTTCCTGATAGATTGATACTTTGGAAGAGAGGAAAGGCGGTCTCAAGGGCCGTCGATCAGTAATATTAAGCCCTTGATTGGTTTTGGCGCTGGTGACATGTTGGAGGGCCAGTCCTGCTTGATCTCAAGAGCATTGCCGAGCTCCTGTGAGCAAGAATCCAAGTGGATTTACATGACCCACCACCTCCTTGAGTCCTCGAGCAACAAGCGTCCGCCAAGCGAGGAATTGGACAAACAAGAGCAAGGTGATCGGGGCAAGAGGAAGAAGTCGCCGGAGTGCCCTGATACCCCTGATATCAAAGACACAGAACGGGCCCTTGATATGTCTGATCACCAGGGCAGCAATGGAGACTATGATGATCCATATGCCTTCATCAACCCACTCGGCAGGGATATTACAATTAACTGCCTTCTCCGTTGCTCTCGCTCCAATTATGGTGCCATTGCATCCCTGAACCGGAGCTTCCGCTCCCTGATTCGAAGTGGCGAACTTTATAGGCTACGGCGGCAGATGGGGATTACCGAGTACTGGGTCTATTTCTCTTGCAATGTCCTTGAATGGGAGGCATATGATCCCTACAGCGGGTGTTGGATTACGATTCCAAAGATGCCTCCTAATGAATGTTTCATGTGCTTGGATAAGGAATCCCTTGCCGTAGGCACCGAGCTCCTTGTATTTGGAAAGGAGGTAGATTCCCATATTGTACTGAGATATAGCATGCTGACTAACACTTGGTCCCCTGGAATAGTAATGAATTCACCCAGATGCCTCTTTGGATCTGCTAGCCTTGGAGAGAAGGCTATTATAGCTGGCGGCACTGATGCCAGGGGTACTATACTTAGCTCAGCAGAGCTTTATAATTCTGAGACTCAAACTTGGGAAACTCTGCCTGATATGAATCGCCCAAGAAAGTTATGTTCAGGGGTTTTCATGGATGGAAAGTTCTATGTAATTGGTGGAATGGCCAGCAATACTGAGGTGCTGACAAGTGGGGAAGAGTATGATCTGGAGAGACGTTCTTGGAGGGTGATTCCGAATATGTCTGCTGGGCTAAATGGTTGCAACTGGTGCACCCTCCACTTGTAGCCGTGGTGAACAATGAACCTTTATGCAGCCGATTATGCTGAGAAGGAAGTCAGGAAAGTATGATAAGGAGAACAATGCTTGGATTACTCTAGGGTAAATTGCCTGAGAGGTCTGTTTCGAATGAATGGTTGGGGCCTTGCCTTCAGGGCATGTGGCGAGCGGCTAATTGTGATTGGTGGTCCACGGGGATCCATGGGAGGGACAATTGAGCTCAATTCATGGATCCCAAATGAGGGGCCGCCAGGAGTGGAATATTATTGCCAGCAAGCAGTCAGGGAGTTTTGTCTATTAACTGCGCTGTGATGGGCTGCTGATCTGTCTGATCTTATGACAACCATACTGTACCTTCGTCGACATGAAGGAATTCAAAAGGTTGGCTTTATTCAAGGGCATAGAATCGCCTGATTCTTGCCTAATGGGTAATTTCTATCTTTTTTGAGATTCCAACTGGACTGAAGATTCAATTAGAGATCTCCTGTCTTTGTAACTCTTGAAATTTTAATGCCTTTTTTTTTTTTGTTTCTACAGTCTCATTTATTTTGCATTTGGAAGCCCGCTTATGATTTCGAAAGTTGTGAGGACATGCATGAGAATGGTAGATTAATAATGTTGACGAAGGCTACAATTTTTTCAGATTTTTAGAACACTTGATGTGGGGCTATTTAGCTCCACAGAGTATACCTTAATATGGTTCTTATCATTTTCCTATCACTTGTGTTGAAACTAAAATTAAAGAACAGGTGCGACCATTTTGATTATGGTAGTACGATGTGTGATACATGTTAGTTTTCGATCAATGGAAGTATTATCGTTATGTTTAATGGTATTTCACCATATATTTTCATTTACTATATCAATATTGACTGAAGAATTAAATCTTTTGATCATATTTTAAGGTGATTATCTGTTATGTGGGTGGATCTTATCTTTTCATTATCTACATGTTAAGTGTGTGCAATGACCACTTATTTTCTTATCTCTTTCTTTCTCGTTTTCTAAAATTTGCTAATTGAATTGTGTTATGTTAGATACAACTATTCTAAGCTGCATGTGTTCATGTAATGAAATTTAGAGTTTTAAGATGAGTAGACATGATTAAGTAGCATATTACAATCTCACTTTTAGTTGAGCGACATAGAGTTTTGAAATTTAAGGGATTCTGTCCATGGAGATTAAAGTCTCTAGCCCTCTAGCCTATCTCACTTCATATCATCCAAGAGTAATTTTCATCATCATCTTGAACTTTTTTTCAGTTATGAAATTGTTCTGGAATTTCACATTTTTTTCGACATTTTTAGAGACTCGATAAAGCATGTTGAACCTTTTTAAAAGCATCCAAGAAAGTATATGTAAAATAAAAATCCATTCCTTTGATAATCAAATCGACCTCAGCAGGTCCTATGCCATGAAGTTCTAGCTGCCTCCCAAAGCTAATTCAATTTTGTCGACTTACTGAATACAAAGAGTTATCTATTTTGATTGCTATCTCCCTTGCAAATTACTTATATCAAGAAGAAAATACCTCAAACATTCAGATACTTCATACTTCCTTTCTCTAATTTACTGATGTAAACAGGTGTTTTAAAAGCTAGCTTCTGTCCAAGTACTTGTGTTTAGACCCATGTATCTCAAATAATGAATAGATACTACTTGTTTCCTTGTATCCTTTTTATCTTCCTTCCCCTCTTTCTTACATATTATTTTCTTTAATGTATTAGAAAACTTGGTGCTCCAGAAGTAAAGCCTTTGCCCCCCTCCTTCCCTCTTTTCCACGAGTTCCTGGTGTGATTGAAACATGCTTATCTTCTTAACAACTTATGTTGAAGTCAGCTTCTGGTATCTTTACTTGGGAGGGTTCTCTCTCTCTCTCTCTCTCTCTCTAGCTTGTTAGGCTGAAAATAATCCTTCTGGATTGGTTTGAACTTTTTGTCATCAGTTTCTGTACTCAACAGTCCAATTCATATTGTATTGGCTTGGGCTGAACTCATGATTGGATGAATTATGTGATCCATATGTTTTGGTGGACGTGTCATTACTATATTCATAGTATTTAATGTTACTCTGACACATCTCTTATAATAACTTGGATGCTGACATTAATTCTATGATTCTGACAATCATTTGTACATATTCACATGTGTCTATATTGTCTATCATCAAGATTTTATGAATTTGCTGTGTCTGATATCTGTATCCATGTTAACCATGTGACATTCACATTCATATTGGCTATATCATAAGTTTGCTCTCAAATCAACTGATGTCAATTATTACGTTTGGGGTTTGTTTGGATGCCCAATTTCGCTGTGTGAGATACCTCATATGAGTAACCATTGCAAACTAGAGGGAGGAGGAAAGATGTTGGAGGAATCAACGGAGCCATCATTGTCCTATTTCTCACATTTTTAGAATTATCGAGTCCATCTTAGTTGGTGATTACTGGTATCTCAAAAATCTTGAGATTGTTTGATCCATTCACTTCCATGATCCTGCCAACTTCATCATTCTGCCTCTTCTCTTTGTATGTTTGAACTTGAATCAGAGATTTCCAACAGACAAGCTGGTTGGCCATCCAAACATGGTCCTAAAGAAACCAAATTTATCAGTGCTTGAAGATCTCAAGCAAAAAAAAAAAAGAAGAAGAAAATATTTTGGTACACATTCTGTCAGAATCAACTTGTGGCTATGTATGGCAAGGTTTCTGGATTCTGTTTCAAATCCTGCTGTCACTGGTTTCAATTTGAAGTCAACTTCTCCAAAATGGATCATCAGACCCTTGAATCCATGTTTAACGTTTGTTTATATCTTGTTTATATGTATCTTGTCTTACTATTAGCAATGTATGGTATGGTAGAAGTATATATTTCAAAAAAGTTTAAGAGGTTGATATGATGATGAGTATGTATATTTATGCATGTATGTATGAATATGGTTTAGGTATGGCTTGACAGGAGATGAGCCTTCGACTTAATATTGTCATTGCCTCATGTATTAATTATGTGTGTATGGTTTGGGTATGGCTTGATAGTGGATGAGCCTTGAAGTTAATATTAAAATTGCCATGCACTCAATTGGTTTTTTTGTTTTGGCCATATTTCATAAGACCAGCTAAAAGAGAGGAAAAATTATGGATATCCACATTTAATGTTAATGAACGACTGTCCTAGGCTGTTGTCTATTTTAGCAAAGCTGTCTGAAAGAAGGTTGCTGATATTAGTTTTGTACGCACAGAAAACATCCAGAATTCTTTAAATATTTCTTACTTGGTCATCCTAGTTCTCAATTATCAATTGGTCAGTCCTCAAAATTATGTGCAGTGTCTCCTTTGCTGTTTGTAGCTATAATAGTATTACAAGTGCAGTGCAGGGCAGTGCTGGTGGTATAAAGAAGGGTTTTCTTTTCTTTATTGTCGGTTATGTTAAATATGTTGGAAGAAGTTTAGGAGCTGTGGTAGGAGAAGATAAAGATGTACCAACTGCACTGTCATGCATGCATTGAGGTGAGTGAGCTTTAGAAAGGAGTAGGGTTTGAAAGTTACAGAATGGCTAGTGAAAGAAGACTGGAAGGCATAAATGGGTCATACAAAAAATTGTTTGAAAAAAATACGAAAAAGCTTCTGGTGATTGAGGATCTGACCATATTGAATTGTATGATGAGGAATTTAGAGAACTAGACCTAGAAAGATGTTACAATGCTTGGATGCTGTCATGTGGTTATATGTTGATGCCTAAATCGATAGTTGTGTTATATGTCTTATTGATCATTATTCCTTTCAACAGGAGGTGACGATAGCAGTTTTTTGATTAATTGGCTAAAGATTCTGGATGTCTTTGTTTTATAACTATATATTACTTGAGTTTATCTTTTTATTAGATTACTTGCGGTCATCTGGGATCTGCAAATAGTTTTTCTTTACTTAAACCAGGTGTCTTACAATATTATGTATGATCTGATATTAAATTCCTAATGATTTTGATAATAGTAACATTCAAGGAAAATCAATTAAGAAACAATGTAAGTTTTGAGGCAAGTTTACTATGTTATGTATCTTGTTAAAGATGAGGTTTTTTTGATTGATTGTTTATGGAGATACTACATGTCACTTGTAGAACTAGAAACTATTTGGAAGTCTTTATTTTCTCATGCTAGTTGATCTGCCTTCGTGACTTCATACTGTAGCTTCTTGGTGATTTTTGTTTGATTAATACTTACATTTCCCATGAAATGCAAAGATTACATTTGTATTTGTTATATACTGATGACATGGTTCATAGCTCAGATATTTTTGTAATCTATGATATATGATCTAATGGGCCCTTAAAAGCAGCAAGTTGATAAGGATGTGGGAGACAATTAAGGTTGGGAGCACATCTGAGTCGCGAAATTATATTTGATGTCTTTCTGCTATCATCGTTGCAACATATGAATTTCAATCACTAGAATTGGTTAGGTACTCTGCAATTGGACTCTTCTTCCATTACCATCAAAATTATTCAGGATGAAGCGCTGGCTTTTGTGCATCTTTGTGGTGGTCTCAAATTGACTTGGAGCCTTATAAAAGGGCCATTTGGGACTTTCTTATGTGTTTGAATTGTGTGTGGTTTTATTTCTTCTCTCTTTTTCTCTATCTTCTTCTTCTTTTTTTTTTTTTTTGCGCGTGCGTGTATCAAAAGCTTATTCAATAAACCTCATTGTTCTTAGTTTTTATAAAATTGAAACCTGAAATAATGATATCTCTGAATGGATGGATGCCATTGCGAGATCACCATGCCAGGTAAGCTTTTCCATAGTTTATTCCGATGACCTCAATTCGATGGGGTATATTTGAAGCCATGGGGAATCACACTCAAATCCCCACCCTGCAACCTCTCCTTCCCTTGGGACATCTTTCCGGTTTCATGAATTATCGCTGTGATAATGTGTAGACATCTGCATGTAAACATTCTAATTTGGCTCCACTTATCATATATATATATATATATATATATATATATATATATATATATATATATATATATATATATATATATATATTTTGTATTTGTACCACCATTTATCATATTGATCCAATTACTTGTCTAACCAACAGAGCAAAAGTAGCGTAGAACTAATCAGAACAGAATGGTATGTTGAATGAAGGCTTGAGGTGTTGGTAAAGAGTTGCCTCCTGATGTTGCTTAAAAGATAAATTCAAATGATAAAAGGGGCTGAAATTTCTGAGGAAATGAATCATGGATCTGTTGGTGGGAATGGATGATGAGGTATTCAAAAGCTGACCTAGTTAAGGCTGAGAGGTCATATCTAACTTCCACTTATGTGACACCTTTATTTTACCTTTACTCTCACTGTGGTAACTGTAAAAATGTCAATGGGACGGAATGGTCCGCAGCGTGTTAGCTTCGTGTGGAGAAAGTTGCTGATATAAACGCATAAACTGCATGCGTACTTGGGGGTGTACTAAAAGCTTTTCAGCAGGTAGAGATTAACGTGTCAGAGTCCACTGTCATGCATAGCTTTCGGCGTGTGCTCGAATTTGGACATGTGAAAAATCCGTACATGTCTGTTTATTAATTTCTATATCTGAATGCTTATGAATTATTATCCCGACGTATAAAGGTTTATTTGCATGCAAATCTAGATCCTTGTATGCATTAACCGAATGCATCACAAGGACTCGCAACATGATTTGGATTTGAGCGCACATTTAATCTTTCATCTTATATGGTATATGGACAATGAGTGTCTGCTAGTCTTGTACTATAAATCTTTAATTTCTTGAGTCGCACCCTAATATCTGTTAATCATTCTGCCCTTTGAGGATGATTTATATTCAAAAACTTTTAGCTCAAAACTTTGAAAAATGATGTGGAATATAATTGGTCACACTTGTTTTGCGCATATGTGATATTAACCTTGTACAAAGAATGTACAATTCTTATTAAAAATATTTATAATTAGATAATTTTGATTTAACAATATTAGATGTTTCATATATATTGATTACTATGTGTACATCATTATCTAGGGTGGTTGTTGTAATACATCAAGGATGAAAAAAAAAGAAAAAAAAAGAAAGGACATTATTATTATAAATTTTAATTTTAAAATTTGAGAAATAGAAATCTGAATTGTTAAATATATTCTACAATGGGGTCTTTTGTTTATGCGATTTTAAAATAGATGCATAGTATTTTATTCCTAAAAGTATGTATTCAAGTCTTGATGCATAGATAAGAGACTTATAAAATATATGAAAACGTGCATGCAAGTATTTTGAGATTAATAACATTCATCTAGCAGTTTATATTTGTATCTTTCAGTCTGTAATATTAAAATTTATTAAAATTCTTTCCTACTGGCCCTTACAGGCCTGACGATATCTTTTTTTTTTTTTTTAAAAATGCGGATGCCCCTATGGGGGCAGCTACTGGGTACGATGGCATCGCCGTACTCCTTCGGCGATGGCATCGCCGTACTCCTTCGGCGCCGGACACAGAGACCAATCAGCGACACTCCGTGGTCCCCGCGGCCTCGGCTCCTAATTGGTTGGAAGCTACTAGTCTAACTTATTGTCCAGCGCAGTGCAGTACCACCGCACCGGACCGGCTTCAGGAGCTCTGTTTGATCCAGTGGTTCTCAAAATGTGTCGGCAAAGGCTGAACCATCTGAGCCGTCCAATCAATTGACGATGACGTCCACCCCGTGTACACCATAGTTCCCGTAGCACTGCAGTACACTGAAATCGTGGAAGCTTTTCTATGCAACTATATCTTATCTGGAGTATTTGACGTCTGTACTGACGGGTCTGCCACCCTTTTAGGATTCCAGCGGCCCGGGAATCTAGACCGTTAAATTATTGGGCCTAACGATGCTTCCTTCGGGACCTGTAGCTCTCTTTGACTCGTAAGGATTCTCTTTCCTCGTATGAATTCACCACAATTATCTTTTTAAAATTTATATAAATAAATAAATTATTAAAAAATATTACTCCACTGTCCGATTCATCAGCATTACAATCAATTGATCATCGTTCTCCAATGGATGTCCGTCGATACAACGATGAAAATGTCAATGTATTATCATCCGTTGGACGTGCAATTCGACAAAATTGACTGATCGGTGATCAATTGGTTGCAATGCTTGTGAGTTGGACGGCGAAGTAACATCCTCCAATAGTTGTCCTCCATGCCTAAGTTCGGTGCGATGATTTGACTTTTTGTCTTGATACACCGAACGTAGGAAGTTAATACGTGGCGTTACTTTGAATTTCGTTCTGCCACCTATTATTAATGATTACCATAGCCTTCGATAAATTTATGGTCTGGCGCTTCAGGGATCTCACTGGTCGTCTCAATTGGACACCATCAGCAGTTGCCATTAGCAGTCTTAAGGCTTGAGGGATTTGACGTTCAGTTGATTTTCGGTTGACACGTGTCAGTATCTGATGAGGCTTTTGTGTATCTCGATCGTCGGTGGGTCCTATAAAAAAAATATGCCCTAAAGTCAATTTATTTTTGGGGTATTCTTTGTCTTTCAGACTTATGTAATGACATTTCTAATAAAAGATATTTATTTCATCATATGTAGTGTCTTATTATTTATTAAAGATTATGATGAACCCTATAAATTAGGTCTATGGTTTTAGGATTATGATGAGATCATACTAGTGAGACCTAAAATCTTAAAATTCTAATTTAAATATTTCTAGTCGATGGGACATTGAGTTAGGGATCAATATTTTTCGGTAAGACTATCACATTCTTTATATGCTCAAATGAGAGGATGATTGATCTCACAATAACTTGTGTATGACACTAATATAAGAATGCGGATGCTCATTAGAAAATGAGTTCACTGAATTGATTCAAATTGAGAATATCTAATGGAGTCTTATCTACATGTCAATAGATGGTTCTCATAGTGGAATTTGTGCATGTAATCCTTTGACCTAAAACTACCATAGAATCTTATATATATAAATTCATATTTTAGTTCATACTCATTCATGACTTAGTTATGTATGGGATGATCTGGATATGGTAAATTATATATATGAAAATTGTGAGTAGGTTAACAAGAAATCGATCACTCCTGGTAAGAGAAAGTAGCATCCTACCTACTTCTAATAAATAATGATTCAGGAAGACTTTGATCAAAGCATGATAAAAATTAGAAATGGTTTCTAATGTTTCATTAAATAAATCATCATCATAAGATTGAAAGTGAAATAAATATGATATTGGGGTTGACATATTTCTATACCCAGAGTCATATTTAGGATGCAGAAAGATCGAAGGACCTAGTTGCATGGTAAATTTCACTGAAGGATATGTTTGATATTTTCATCAAAATTTCACATCTTTCGGATAGTCATGATACGTTGCTAGACGTCAATCATATCTTGTGGGTTCGATCAAGTTAAAATTTTAATTTGATCATTAAATTAGAAAGTGTTCTAAATTAAGTCAAATTGGGTTGGCTAGTTTTGACCTAAATCATTGGTTGAGTTCTAACCAGATTAGGTCAAATCACACCCTGACTCATTGCTGATTAGATGTGGAACCCAATGGATTACACACAAAGAGAATTGATTAAGGATCTAATTAGATTAGACCATGTTTGCAAGATGAATATGCTAGCACATATAGCAAACCCTAGCATCAGGATTCGAATTGGATTCGAATCAGCTTCCGATTTGGACTAATTTAGATTTGATTTGAGCCATAGGATTCAGTCTTGAGTTGGATTAACCTAGATTGATTGGGCTTCAGATTGGGCACCACCTATCAGCATCCCACGTGCTAGAGAGTCTCTCTCTTGCGCGTGGGAAGTATTTCATGCGCAAAGGATTCTTTGGCGTATGGAATAAGATGGTGCCTATCTTCTTTGACTTTTCCCATATAGTATGTCATGTAATTTTTCTTAATTGGCATGGACATCAGATATGAGGCGCAGAAGAGTTCTTCTGTAGATAAAAGACTTCTTTTTCTTTTAAGTTTTTTCGCCCATGTTGCTGTGTCGCCCAAGATACCTTGTCGCCTACTCCTCCTTGACGTCTCTTGGACTAAGTCAAAAGCTCTTGGAACTTTGACTATTCAAAGTATTCTTCCACGCCTTCTTGTTGAATGGGCGTCCCTTTTAGAGCCATTGGATGGCTTTGTATCATGATCTAATGGATGAAAAGGGTGGTGCTAAGAATGAAGCATCGCGGCTCTTCATAAAAAAAATACGTAGAATTAGTCCGAAGAGTCTTTCTGCTTTAAGGCACCTCTTGAACTAAGTCTATATCTCATTTTTTTTCTGATAAGGCATGAGATTGGCTGATGGGGTGTGAGAAATAGAAAAGGAAAGGGTGTGAGATTTTTGTTGGCATCCTACGTACATTATAAATAAGGGTGTGCATCAAGAGTCCGTAGATGTGAACATTATCTTTTTTTTCTTACAAGAGTTTCTTTTTGTCCAATTTTCTTTCTTTCTTTGTCGTCTAGATCTTATCTTTATAAGGATAAGAAGTCATCTTAAGACTAAGAGATTAGGAAGGAAAATTAAGAAGACAAAAGAAAAAGAAAGATAGATAAGGAAAGGCAAGAAAGGTGACATAAAGGTTTAAGAAGATCTTGCCCATTTAATTAAAGTTCTTATTATAAGAATTTTAATTATATAAATCAGAGGTGCTGCTGTCTTGATCAAGTCTCTGTGTGGATCAACGTTGGAGGGTGAACATGTGGGCACCTGGTGGAACCCCTGATAGACTACTATCAACAATCAGGGTTAATTTAGGGTTTAGCGATAAGAGGTATGTTCTAATACTTTCTTTTATATTACAAATGCATGTTATATGATTTAATTGCTAATAAGGTGGTCCTAGGATTTTGGGTTTGGTTTATTTTGATTTCATATTTTGCTTTGAAATCCATGCTTCCGCTTTGTACACCAAATCCAACAGTGGTATCAGAGCAAGCCTTATTAGGTTAAATCATATAATGCTTTGCTTATAACATAATAGCATAAATAAAAAATATAATATAATATTTTTAGCATATTTCTATTTATATGATGAGATCATATTCTTTTATTTATCATAATGAAATTATTTTGTATATATTATTCTGTAAAGGTTGTCCTGATATAGTGGAGAGTATTCACTATATAATGATGGTTATCCTAGAATAATTATACATATTAATAGATATATATATTTTATTATATTTGATGTTATTGGGTATTTGGTTTGATTTAAATCAGTATGTACATCAAGACCTTTTTAAATCCCTCTATGAAAAATTATATTAAGTTGTAGTGTAATTAATCTATAGCTGAATCAGTCAGGATGTCTAATTGATCTATCGGTGTCTAGAAAAATTGGTTCATGATTGGTAAAGAGAACATGATTTTTAATTGGTTTCGTTGTCTGACCTGGCCAAATTTATTGGTGTCTAAGGAAAGCAACGGAGGGACTCCCATTTCTCTCCCATTTACCTGGCCGATTCGATTAATTTAATTTTAGATTGAAATGCTTAGTATTATATTCACTACATTAAGGCCTTCCTTCATACTAGTTTCTTATTATGTCCTGAACCATATTAGTTCTATTGTATAAACCACAAGATCTATCATGGGAATGATGTAATATTAATCTAGTGCATTGAGATGCTTACAGCATTTTGAATATACTACTTTGTTGTGTAACCACAAAAGTAGTTATATTTCATTTTGACTTGTATAGAAATGAAGGGTTCTACTTAAACTAAAACATTAAAGTTTGTTGTGCTAACACAAGGCTATTAATGTTTTAGAGGCAAAAGTTTTTTGAGAGTTGCATAAAATGCAATTGGAAAGAGTTTCCTACCTTTGAACTTATAACAGGTTTGTTGTGCAACCACAAGACTTTTTATAAGGAATTAGGATCTTATTCTCACTAAGAAAATCAATAAGAGGGTTATGATTTTTTAGTGGGAGACATAATTAAATTAAAGTCCTAATTTAATTATGTTTGTCATCATGAGTTGTTTGCTTATATATTGTTCTTTATTATGTAGATTAAATGGCTTCTTCACTTTCATTACGTTCAATTTTGGATTCAAATAAATTGACTGGTCAAAATTATGTTGACTGGTTGAGAAATCCTTAAAAATAGTACTCAGTCAAGAAAAACTCTTCCTATATTCTTGATGCCCTGATCCTAAGCCATTAGGAAAATGATGCCACAGATGAAGATAAGTCCACATACAAGATGTGGCAAAATGATTCTTCTTACTGTCAAATGCATCATACTTGCCTCTATGAATAATGAATTACAGAGGCAGCATGATAGCATGGACACTCAATCCATATTGCTCAATCTAAAAGAGCTTTATGGAGAGCATAGTAGGACTGCTAGATATGAGATATCTAAGCAATTATTTCGTGCAAGAATGATAGAAGGAACATCCATACAAAATCATGTTTTGATGGTAATTGACCTAATCACTCGATTAAGTCAATTAGGTTTTGTTATGGATGGAGAGTTAAGTCAGGATTTGATCCTGCAATCACTTTCCAGAATCATTTTCTCAGTTTGTCGTGAACTATCACATGAACAAACTTGAATTCTTCATTGCCTGAGCTGTTAAATATGCTCAAGACAGCAGAAAGCCATATCAAGAAAGATAAGGCTCCTCTTCTTCTTGTGGATGGGATCTCCAAGAAGAAGGCAGGCAAAAAGGGTTCAAAGAGAAGGTTGAATCCTAAAAGTGGTATAAATAAGAAGAAAAAGGGGAAGAAGATCTTCAGACAAACGATCTATTTTTACTGCGGCAAAGCAGGTCATTGGAAGAGAAATTGCAAGGCTTACCTTACAACTGTGAAGTCTGGTGCAAATAATGCACCAAAAGGTATGTATGAGATACATACTATATTATCATTAAATTCTTCCATTTCAAATTCTTGGGTATTAGATATCGGCTGTGATTTTCATATCTTGCAAATCTTTGCAGGGACTGCAGAAAATTAAGAGTTTGAAGAAAGGTGACTTCAAGCTCTATGGTGCTGGAGGAGAATCTATCCAGACAGAAGCTGTAGGGACAAAAATATTGAAGTTACCTTATGGGAAGATCTTAAAGCTTATAAGTTGTTATTATATGCCTAAGATCATTAGAAATATTATATCTATATCCTTGTTATTAAAATAAGGTTATAGTCTTAATTGTAACAAGCGAAGGTTGCTCGATCAAATATTCTAATGAAATTATTTGTTTTGGCATATTTAGCAATGGTTTGTTGACTCTATGTTTGGATAATAATATATTTCATATTGATGAAAATGGAAAACGTAAGAGAGATGACATAAATAATACTTTACTCTGGCATTGTCGATTAGGTCATATTAGTGAGGCTAGGATTAACAAGTTATACAAAGAAAAGTTCTTTGATCATTTTGATTATGAATCACTAGGTACTTATGAATCATGCCTCATGGGTAAAATGACCAAGATTCCATTTAGTGGACATAGAGAAAGGACAAATGAGTTATTAGGACTTGTACATACGGATGTATGTGGTCCTATGACAACTCAAGCTAGAGGAGGATATTCTTATTTTATAACATTCACTGATGATTTATCTAGGTTTGGATATGTGTATTTTATGAAACACAAATCAGAAGCTTTTGATAAATTTAAAGAGTATCAAATTATGATCGAAAAATAAATTGGACAATGTATAAAAATCCTTCGATCTGATCGGGAAGGAAAATACTTATCTAGTGAGTTTCTTGACTATCTTAAATTTAAAGAGATTCTCTCTGAATGGACACCTCCTTATACACCGTAATTAAATAGTGTAGCCGAAAGAAAAAATCGTATCTTGCTAGATATGGTACGGTCCATGTGTATTTCACTGAATTACCTATTTCCTTCTGGGGTTATGCTCTGGAGACTGCAATTTACATCTTGAATAGAGTACCTTCTAAATCTGTATCTAGTACTCCATATGACACATGGAGAAGTAAAAAACCTAATCTTAAGTATCTTAAGATATGTGGTTGTTCTGCTTATGTCAAAAAAAACTTTGGACATAAACTTGATGCTAGATCAGACAGATGTCTATTTATTAGATATCCTAAAAATAGTATAGGATATTTATTCTACCATAGGCATGCCATTTTCATGGAAAAAAATTTATCCTAGAAAAGGGCAATGGAAGAATATTGAACTTAGTGAAGTTTAAGAAAATCAAATAGAAATTTCTCAACCATATAATCACATAAAAGAATTAGAACACATAACTTTATCCGTAGGTCCAAAAGAGTAAGAAATACACCTATTAGGTATGGGTTTATTATTGAGAACAATGAAGCCCAAGTCATTGAGAATGATGAACTTTTGACCTATACAGAAGTAGTCAAAAGTAAAGACTCTTACAAATGGCTGGCTGCCATGCAATCCGAAATAGAATCCATGCACATCAACAAAGTATGGACTTTGGTGGATGCACCAGAGGATATAAATTCTATTCGATGCAAATAAATTTTTAAGAAAAAATTGGAGCAGATGGTCAAATTGAAACCTATAAGGCCAGATTGGTGGCTAAGGATTTTAGGCAAAAACAAGAAATTGATTATGATGAAATATTTTTACCTGTTGCCATGCTCAAATCTATTTGGATTATGCTTGCTATAGCAGCATACCACGACTATGAAATATGGCAAATGGATGTAAAGACTGCCTTTCTTAATGGTTTCCTTGAGGAGAAAGTCTATATATCACAGCCAGAAGGATTTGAGTCAAATAAGAGATCAAATCAGGTATGCAAACTTAAGAGATCCATTTATGGATTAAAGCAAGCATCAAGGACTTGGAACATCCATTTTGATGAAACAATAAAAGAGTTTGGTTTTATCAAAAATGTGGATGAACCATGTGTGTACAAGAAAACTAGTAGGAGAACAATAGTATTCTTGGTTCTATATGTAGATGACATACTCCTCATTGGAAATGATATCCCAATATTACAATCAGTCAAATTATGGCTATCAAATAAGTTTTTCATGAAAGATTTGGAAGAAGCATCCTATATACTAAGGAATAAAGATCTATAGAGATAGATCTAAGAGGATGCTAGGCTTGTCCCAATCAAGGTACATTGACTTAATACTGAAAAGATTCAGTATGGATGGGAGTAAAAGAGGTTATTTACCCATGAGTCAAGGCATACATCTCTCTAAAAAGATGTCTCCAAAGACACCAGAAGAGAGAAATAGAATGTGTTCTATTCCTTATGCTTCGGCTGTAGGATCAATAATGTATGCCATGTTATGTACAAGGCCTGATGTTGCTTATGCTTTAGGCATTGCAAGTAGATTTCAAGCTGATCCAGGAGAGGATCATTGAAAAGCTGTGAAAAATATTCTTAAGTACTTAAGAAGGACTAAAGATATTTTTCTTGTATATGGTGGTTCTGATCTTAAACTGGAAGCATATTCTGATTCTAGTTTTCAATCAGACCCAGATGATAGCAAATCTATTTCAGGGTATGTCTTTACTCTGAACGGTGGAGCAGTGAGTTGAAAGAGTACTAAGCAACCAACTGTAGCTGACTCAACCACTGAAGCAGAATACATAGCTGTAAGTGAAGCCGCCAAGAAAGCTGTCTGGATGAAGAAGTTCATCACTGAATTAGGTGTTATTTCCTGAAATTGAGAATCCAGTACCACTTTACTGTGATAATACTGGAGCTGTAGCTCAAGCAAAGGAACCAAGGTCTCATCATAAATCCAAACACATTCTGAGACACTTCCATCTCGTTCGAAAAATTATTGAAAGACAAGATGTGGTCATAGAATGAGTGGATACAAAGAACAACATAGCAGACCCATTCACTAAGGCTTTACCACTGCAACTGTTTGATCGCCACCTTGATTGTATGGGATTAAAATATAAGGGCGATTGGCTTTAGTGCAAGTGGGAGATTGAAAGGAATATGCCCTAAAGCCAATTTATTTTTGGGGTGTTCTTTGTCTTCCAGACTCATGTAATGACATTTTTAATAAAAGGCATTTATTTCATCATATGCAGTGTCTTATTATTTATTTAAGATTATGATGAATCCTATAAATTAGGGCTATGATTTTAGAATTATGATGAGATCATACTAGTGAGATCTAAAATCCTAAAATCTTAATTTAAATATTCCTAATCAATGGGACATTGAGTTAGGGATCAATGTTTTTCGGTAAGACTAGCACATTCTTTGTATGCTCAAATGAGAGGGTGAGTGATCTCACAATAACTTGTGTATGATACTAATACAAGAATGTGGGTGCTCATTAGAGAATGAGTTCACTGAATTGATCCAAATTGAGAATATCTAATGGAGTCTTATCTACATGTCAATAGATGGTTCTCATAGTGGAATTTGTGCATATAATCCTTTGACCTGAAACTACCACAGAATCATATATATATAAATCCATATTGTGGTTCATACTCATTCATGACTTAGTTATGTATGGGATGATCTAGATATGGTAAATTATATATATGAAGATTGTGAGTAGGCTAATAAGGAATCGATCACTCCTGATAAGAGGAAATAGCATCCTACCTACTTCTAACAAATAATGATTTAGGAAGACTTTGATCAAAGTATGATGAAAATTAGAAATGGTTTCTAATGTTTTATTAAATGAATCATTATCATAAAATTGAAAGTGAAATGAATATGATATTGGGGTTGACATATTTTCATACCCAGAGTCATATTCAGGATGCAGGAAGATCGAAGGATCTAGTTGCATGGTAAATTTTCACTGAAGGATATGTTTTGGTATTTTCATCAAAATTTTACATCTTTCGGATAGTCATGATACATTGCTAGACGTCAATCATGTCTTGTGGGTTCGATCAAGTTAAAATTTTAATTTGATCATTAAATTAGAAAGTGTTCTAAATTAAGTCAAATTGGGTTCGCTAGTTTTGACCTAAATCAGTTTGGTTGAGTTCTAACCAGATTAGGTCAAATCACACCCTAACTCACTGCTGATTAGATATGGAACCCAATAAATCACACACAAAAAGAATTGATTAAGGGTCTAATTAGATTAGACCATGTTTGCAAGATGAATATGCTAGCACATATAGCAAACCCAAGCACCAGGATTCGAATTGGATTCGAATCAGCTTCCGATTTGGGCTAATTTAGATCCGATTTGAGCCAAATAAGATTTGGTCTTGAGTTGGATTAACCTAGATTGATTGGGCTTCAGATTGGGCACCACCTACCAGCATCCCACGTGCTAGAGAGTCTCTCTCTTGCACGTGGGAAGTATTTCATGCGCAAAGGATTCTTTGGCACATGAAAAAAGATGGCGCCTATGTTCTTTGACTTTTCTCATGTATTGTTAGATATATGTGCCCTAGAAGCCAGAATTGGCTGACACTTGTAATACACTTCTAAGGGCAAAATTATAATTTTGACTATAATCAATAAAATGGGTTATTTTCTATCACATATGTGTATTTAGTGTATGTGATACATCCTTTGAGTTAATGGTAATGATAATTCATATTTTCAAGCATTGAAAATTTAAGACATGAATAATCATTATTAACTCATAAAATGCTCCGACCATAGGATCATCACGAGGATGGTGATTGATCCGGAAGGTTGGTGTACAATCGCTTCTCTTTAGTAGATGAGTCTTGAGTCTACGGTGTGGAGACACCGGAGCGAGAGTATAGGTACTCGTTAGAGAACGAGGGCACTGAGCGTGACCACCTCGAGTAGTCATTAGGAAGTCTACCTTCTCGTCAATGACTGACTCGATGCTGCAGTAGTGTGTCTGGTTCTTTGACCTGAGGTGCATCGGCAGTTCACCTTGAGGGTGTTATAGTTTGACTACACCATTACTCGGTCTCCTAGCCATATGGAACCCTGAGGTGTATGTTGGCTATAGCATGTTCATTGTAGGAACTGGATTGCATCAAGATGGAATCTATCTACCTCGGTGGTAGAGGAGCAGCCCTATGATGATCATGAGAATCAAGTCCAGAAGCCCATGGCCATGGCAGAGTGAAATAATAGAAAGAGTTTCTATTTAGATTTTCACATTGGACTCGAATCGAATGATTACATCATATGACAGAAACTAGGGTTTGACGAGTTCACCTTAACCCTAATCTGATCGGGGCTCAAGATAGAAGAACTTAATCACACAGGTAGCTGCACCAAGAGGTTCGCATTCAGCTCTGATGGGTTGCCACCATATACTGCTAGGTGTCACTGGTGGATTTTGGGAGCAATTAGAATGATTTAGATGATCGATCATTCTAGCTGTTCGAATCAGAAGAGTTCTGATCCATCGAAAGGAGTTTCGATGATGTCGATGATAGAGATCATGACATATCCCATTACCATACAGAACTGAACCTAACTGGGTCACACAAACAAGGGTTTGAATCTGGTGATCATCAATTGAACTGATCTAGTTCAATTGATCTGAATGAGATTCAATTAGGTTCAAGAAAATCGTGCTAGCACTCGATTGAACCTAACGTTCTTCTTTTACTATCATAAATAAGTTGTCCTGACTGAGCCAAAGGAGTTTGTGCTCAATCAGAGGCCTTCATATGGTCTGACTGGAGGTTGTCCAAGTCAGAAAAGGTTGTCTTATTTTGTAAGACAATTACCTGCCATTTTTGGTCACCTGCCATTTCTTGTTCTTTGACTTTGGTCAAAAGTTGACCTTTGACTGGTTAAATGTTGACCATTGATACTTTGACTTCTGTCCACATGTCATGCACCTATTGGAGAGCTGGTGGGGGCCTGTCCCCCTACCAGAACCTGGCAAGGAGGAGGGCGCACGCCACCCTTGGCGTGTGCCCAAGTTTGAGGCGCCCAGGAGTCCCTGTTGGATAGGGACTCCATCTCCTTTTTGGATTCTAATTAGACTTCTTCTAAGAACCAAGTTTGACTGATCTTAGGCACCATCTAAGGAGGAATCCAAGGGACTCTATTCCCACCAATCAGATTTAGATCTGATTTCACAAAGGATTGTGATTGGTTGGGAAGAAGAGGAGTTGGATCATGCATAGTCTATAAATAAGATCCTGCGCCCAACTCAAAGAGCATTGAAAATTTTCACGCCCCAAGGCTGCCTCTCCTCTCCTCCTCCATGCCAAATCCATCTTCTCCCTCTCCTCTCCATGCCCAAAGTGGTTTGGGATCTTAGTTGGTGCAATCCAGATGAGAGAAAGACGATAGAAAGCTAGAAGGCTGCATTGCTGTAAAGGATAATTGCTGATCTTTAAAAGATGTTTTGAAGATCCTTCAGATCAGATCTAGATCTGATTTTTAGAGACATGATAGAGAAGAAGAGAATCTCTAGATTTAGTCTGAGTAGATACAGGTAGAGGCCAGACACTTGTGTGGCTAGATTCAGAAACTTTCGCTGCATACAGGATCATCAACGGGTAATAGAATTATCCTATATCAAGGTAAATTAAATATGATTTAATTTATCTATATTTTATTTTTATTATTAGAATAATAAAGATCAGATCTGAAACATTTCAAATCTGATTTAGATCAAAGAGAAAAAATTTTGAAATATATCTCTTGATCCGATCAGATCTGAACGAATCTGGTCTGAGAAATCAAAATTTTTTCTTCAACCGATATCAGAGCCAAGATTCTAAAGTGTTTAGATCTAATTTTAAATTTATTCTAATCAAAAAATAAATGATCTCAGATGTCACATGAGATGTGATCAGATCTAAAATCAGAAAAAATTAAAATTAAATGATTTGGATCTAAGATTAGAAAATATGCACAACTAGTTCTAAAATAGAATAGTTCTATAGAATAGTCTTGCATGTTTATAATTTAATTTAATTAAATTATATTTTAGATCTATTTATTTATTATTTTTTGATATTATAATTATTATAATAATATTTAAAAAATAATAAATAAAAATTATTTAATTTTAAACATCATATGAGATATGATTGATGCATGTCTAGACTAGTTGTAGAATAGTTCTACATAATTATCTAGATTAGAGTTTATTTTGATAAGATCAATTTAAATCTAATTTTTTAGATTATTATGAGATAATTTAGATCTGAAAAACATGCATGATTCGATACATGAGATGTATGCAAAATATGCCATGATTAGATCTAATTTGTATATGAGATATATGATATAGATCTAAAACTATTTTGTAGTATTACATGTTCCTGATTAAGGCATTCCTCTTGGCCGTCCGATCATAAGAATGAAGAAGGGTTTAAAGGCCCTCTCCTTCTCCATTCGATGGGGTGTTCTTATGATGTGTAGGGGTGCTGCGTGTTCGTCCTTAATCAGAAACCCAAAACTTACTTTCTGCAAAATCCCTAGATCCTGAAACCCTAGGATTTATTGTGCATATTTTGTTTATGAACCCTACTTAATTAAGAATTAAGTTTATGGAATATTAATTAGGTCTAAAATTGAGAATTTTAGATCTAAGACATATTCATAATACTGGGTTCGGGCTTGGGTAGCTCAATTAGGTCTAAGCGGTTGATCAAACCGAATCAAGAGTTGGTTAGATGGGATCAACAATGCTTAAATTGACCAGCCTAATAGGATTAAGTCTGGGTCAAGATCGAGTCACGATCAAGCAAGACCTAATTAGGCTCAGAGGTTAGAGTCTGGATTGTAGGCTAACCCAATTGGTTCTGACTCAACAATTTGGTGTCTAAGGTAAGTTTGGCACATACGACCGACTGGTTTTTAATTGGAAGCTACTCGACCTGAATGCGTTCTTGTACGAGTTAATGGCATATTCCTTCCACCGGTCTCACTTACCTGGCCATATCTGTTGACACAGTTCTGATCTGAGGTGGTCAATAATCCGAGCTAACCCATGCCACTAGGTTAGTCATAATTGTTATGACTATGATAAGTCTAGTTTAATGAGACCTGAATCAATTCTCCCTAAGAAAAGATTAAGTCTGAGGTCTTCCACCATTGTAGATGTGCGGGCCCTTCCCGGGGTTGATTGTTCTCGGCTGGATACAGTGGCTCAGTTGCACCGAAAAGACGCAACCATGTCTATTAGGCATTGGATGCTATGGGCTGGAGGATGAGTTGGGCTCAATATTTCGGATACGGTGAGAGACTCAATTAGGAATCCAGTCTATGCAAATGGTGGGTCTGACTTAACTAAGGAGTGGATCAATATTTCGGATACGGTGAGATTCATGAATTAGAGACCAAGTTTGGGTGCACCATGATTAGAGAATCATTGAACAAGAGTTGTTCACTCATTGGCTAACCCATCACCAATAACTGTTAGGTGAGGTGATGAGTCAGTTGGTGAGACCGCACCACCCACTAGAAATCATTAATCATGGAGATTTTTGCATCTCTACAGAGGGAGTGTAGGGATCCGAGAAAATAGTGGAGCTAATTTATTTAAAAATAAAATTTTTAAATAAATGTATTTTACAATCTTTATCCTAGTTTGTTGATGGAGTCCTAATTTAAGTCCTGCTAGATTTTTTTTTTTTATAAATATGGCCCATTAATCAATGTTGTAATCAGTTTATTTTCTATTATTAATCAAAAGCTCAGAAGAAAAGTTTCTTTCCTTCTTTGTGTGTCTTTATTTCATGCGACTTCATTCTCTTCTTTATCTAAACATGACTTAGGTTGCATCATTGTATGTTATATGATCATTTTTTTCTTTTAAAATTCATAGTATTGTATAAAATTTAATAGAATTATAAATAGAATTATATATTTAGATATGAATTAGATAGTTGCCTATCTATATTTATATCTATTTTTTTTAATGGATGATATGTCGAATACTCAAATTTTTTTATTAATATTTAGAGTGATTCATATATAAAAATGAATCTGGATGAAATATATTCAATCCATTTTCATGCCAATTTCTAGTATGCCATTCTTTGTTTACTTTAGTCGAAGCTTGCTTTGGGAGGCAAGTGAGGATTCCTAAAGTAGGCTCAACAAGAAAGAGCCTGTATTCACACAAAGCTTATCTTTCACCATTGAAAAATTGGGTTTAGTTTTGTTATGAAATTTAATAATATCCATTAAGTTAGGGACATTATAATTTATTAATTAGTTGATTTGCATGTTCAATTTTATAATTTTTCAAACTTCTCCTAACTTATCATTGTGTCCTCGTTGTTTGCCACATCAAAGATGGTCCGTGCAATCATAGCAATCAATCAAAATTTCAAAAGAAAAGAAAATCATATAGCAATCAATCTTTTGTGATAGTGCCCATAAATGCTTCTTTCTAAATTCTTTTGTGTAGTGCATGAAAAATTATTTGCATTATAGAAAAACCGTTAGCTAATGTTGTGGTAAATCTCACCATTTCATTCATGTTCTCCAACTAAGAAATGTAATAAAGATGGATGTAAAACTTTATAAAAGATGGTGATTGATGCTAGGAATTATGAAAACATGGGTATGCACAAATACATGATATTTTTCAATGTTATTACATTTTAGGCTTTCCACCTTCTCTCATTAGATTATGAATTTGCTGATTCATAGTATTGTATTAAAGCAACTTAAAGGATTGCCAAGAAAAAAAATGGTTCCGCATATTTCATTGAAACTCTTTATTTTTCCCTAAAAAGCAGAGGTAAGAGTGCTTGGGCCAAAAGACATAGAGACAATAAATGCCACGTATTTTGATTGAAAAAAAATATCGGATGTATTTTGTGTATATATATATATATATATGTATATGTTGGATGTGGATTGGATTTTGCAAATCCATTATTCATATGATCTTTTTTATTTAATGGATATGAATACAAATATTGATACTAAAAAATATAAAAATAAATTAATATGAGCATACGTCAGATATTACTTTGAATGTAAATTAGGATTTTGAGCAAAATGGGATTAGGATAATATTGTATTATAAAATTTAAATATATAAATATTTTAAGCAAGTAAGAAAATAGGAAGTCGTTAGATGGAAGAATTATATAATTCATAGTATCTATTTGGGGTGTTCTTTGTCTCTAGACTCATGTAATGACATTTCTAATAAAATGCATTATTTCATCATATGCAGTGTCTTATTATTTATTTAAGATTATGATGAATCCTATAAATTAGGCTATGATTTTAGAATTATGATGAGATCATACTAGTGAGATCTAAAATCCTAAAATCTTAATTTAAATATTCCTAATCAATGGGACATTGAGTTAGGGATCAATGTTTTTCGGTAAGACTAGCACATTCTTTGTATGCTCAAATGAGAGGGTGAGTGATCTCACAATAACTTGTGTATGATACTAATACAAGAATGTGGGTGCTCATTAGAGAATGAGTTCACTGAATTGATCCAAATTGAGAATATCTAATGGAGTCTTATCTACATGTCAATAGATGGTTCTCATAGTGGAATTTGTGCATATAATCCTTTGACCTGAAACTACCACAGAATCATATATATATAAATCCATATTGTGGTTCATACTCATTCATGACTTAGTTATGTATGGGATGATCTAGATATGGTAAATTATATATATGAAGATTGTGAGTAGGCTAATAAGGAATCGATCACTCCTGATAAGAGGAAATAGCATCCTACCTACTTCTAACAAATAATGATTTAGGAAGACTTTGATCAAAGTATGATGAAAATTAGAAATGGTTTCTAATGTTTTATTAAATGAATCATTATCATAAAATTGAAAGTAAAATGAATATGATATTGGGGTTGACATATTTTCATACCCAGAGTCATATTCAGGATGCAGGAAGATCGAAGGACCTAGTTGCATGGTAAATTTTACTGAAGGGTATGTTTGGTATTTTCATCAAAATTTACATCTTTCGGATAGTCTGAATACATTGCTAGACGTCAATCATATCTTGTAGGTTCGATCAAGTTAAAATTTAATTTGATCATTAAATTAGAAAGTGTTCTAAATTAAGTCAAATTGGGTTCGTAGTTTTGACCTAAATCAGTTTGGTTGAGTTCTAACCAGATTAGGTCAAATCACACCCTAACTCACTGCTGATTAGATATGGAACCCAATAAATCACACACAAAAGAATTGATTAAGGGTCAATTAGATTAGACCATGTTTGCAAGATGAATATGCTAGCACATATAGCAAAACCCAAGCACCAGGATTTCGAATTGGATTCGAATCAGCTTCCGATTTGGGCTAATTTAGATCCGATTGAGCCAAAAAAGATTTGGTCTTGAGTTGGATTAACCTAGATTGATTGGGCTTCAGATTGGGCACCACCTACCAGCATCCACGTGCTAGAGAGTCTTCTCTTGCACGTGGGAAGTATTTCATGCGCAAGGATTCTTTGGCACATGAAAAAAGATGGCGCCTATGTTCTTTGACTTTTCTCATATAGTATTGTTAGATATATGTGCCCTAGAAGCTAGAATTGGCTGACACTTGTAATACACTTCTAAGGACAAAATTATAATTTTGACTATAATCAATAAAATGGGTTATTTTCTATCACATATGTGTATTTAGTGTATGTGATACATCCTTTGAGTTAATGGTAATGATAATTCATATTTTCAAGCATTGAAAATTTAAGACATGAATAATCGTTATTAACTCATAAAATGCTTTCGACCATAGGATCATCACGAGGATGGTGATTGATTCGGAAGGTTGGTGTACAATCGCTTCTCTTTAGTAGATGAGTCTTGAGTCTACGGTGTGGAGACATCGGAGCGAGAGTATAGGTACTCGTTAGAGAACGAGGGCACTGAGCGTGACCACCTCGAGTAGTCATTAGAAAGTCTACCTTCTCATCAATGACTAACTTGATGCTGCACTAGTGTGTCTGGTTTTTTGATCTGAGGTGCATTGGTAGTTTACCTTGAGAGTATTATAGTTTGACTACACCATAACTCAGTCTCCTAGTCATATGAAATTCTGAGGTGTATGTTGGCTATAGCATATTCATCGTAGGAACTAGATTGCATCAAGATGGAATCTATCTACCTCGGTGGTAGAGGAGCAGCCCTATGATGATCATGAGAATCAAGTCCAGAAGCCCATGGCCATGGCAGAGTGAAATAATAGAAAGAGTTTCTATTTAGGTTTTCACATCGAACTTGAATCGAATGATTACATCATATGACAGAAACTAGGGTTTGACGAGTTCACCTTAACCCTAATCTAATCGGAGCTTAAGATAGAAGAACTTAATCACACGGATAGTTGTACCAAGAGATTCGCATTCAGCTCTGATGGTTTGCCACCATATACTGCTAGGTGTCACTGGTGGATTTTGGGAGCAATTAGAATGATTTAGATGATTGATCATTCTAGCTATTCGAATTAGAAGAGTTCTGATCCATCGAAAGAAGTTTTGATGATGTCGATGATAGAGATCATGACATATCCCATTATCATATAGAACTGAATCTAACTGGGTTATACAAACAAGCGTTTGAATCTGTTGATCATCAATTAAACTGATCCAGTTCAGTTGATCTAAATTAGATTCAATTAGGTTCAAGAAAATCGTGCTAGCACTCGATTGAACCTAACGTTCTTCTTTTACTATCATAAATAGTTATTCTAACTGAGCCAAAGGAGTTTGTGCTCATTCAGAGGTCTTCACCTGGTCTGACTGGAGCCTGTCTAGGTCAGAAAAGGATTGTCTTATTTTATAAGATAATACCTGCTATTTTTGGTCACCTACCATTTCTTGTCCTTTGACTTTGGTCAAAAGTTGACCTTTGACTGGTTAAATGTTGACCATTGATACTTTGACTTCTGTCTACATGTCATGCACCTATTGGAGAGCTGGTGGGGGCCTGTCCCCCTACCAGAACCTGGCAAGGAGGAGGGTGCACACCACTCTTGGCGTGTGCCCAAGTTTGAGACGCCCAGGAGTCCCTGTTGGATAGGGACTCTATCTTCTTTTTGGATTCTGATTAGACTTCTTCTAAGTACCAAGTTTGACTGATCTTAGGCATCATCTAAGGAGAAATCCAAGGGACTCTATTCCCACCAATCAAATTTTGATCTGATTTTATAATGCGCCACGAAGGCTCGAAGAGTCTCTCCCTCTTCTTGTTTGATCGAGAAGAAGGTATATGAAGTTTGTGGCATCCTCCTGCTAGTGCTGAAGTGAGGCACAAATGAGTCTTCAAACTGTCCGAAAGAGTTTATGCTTCCCGACTAAAGCCCGGAGTACCAAGCTCAAGCAGCTTTCCGAAGGATGGCTGGGAAGCTGATGCACATGAGAGCATCATTCGTCCCTTGGATCATCATAAGAGCCTTATAACTTTGGAGATGATCGATTGAGTCAGTGGAGCAGTCATACGGCTTCACTTGCGGCATCTTGAATCATGACAAAATTGGTTGTTTCAAGATGCGCGAGGAGAAAGGAGGGGTGCTCTGGACATGGAGACCGTCGGAGGACCCTCCTATTGCATCCTCCTAGATCCGAGCCAGTCGATGGTTGATTTCTTTGAGCTTTTGCTCATAATCGTCGAACCATCACCAGTGAGACGTCTCAGGCGTCGATCCTCCTAAAGAACTAGTGGAGGAGGAGGTGGTCAAGTTTCGAGGATGTTTCCCCTTGTGCTAAGTTCGATTAGCAAATGGGGAAATGGAACGTTGTGACCGGTGGATGTCTCTTCGTGAACGGCGAGGAGATGGGGTTTTCGTTCGGTGGGAACGTCAGGATGGTCGTTCTGATGAGGGGGTGGCAGAGCATCTCAAGATGCAGTGGTTGTGCCTAGATGGTACAGCTTGCATTGTTGGAACTTCTGCCGCTGCATGCGGTTGCTGTTAGAGGCTGTGAATAGCTTCTGTCAGCATTCAGACCTGCTGCATCAATACAGTCAGTTATTGGGCTTGCGTATCCATCGTAACTGTTGGACACGAAGAACTTATTTTTGGCACTAACGACGGTGGAGGGGGGAGTATTTCTCGTCGGAATGACTAGCCAGTGGAGTTAGATGAGTTTTGAGCATGAGTCTTTGCCATTTGTAAAGTTTGATTCTTAATCTTCCTCCCACCTGGCGCGTCAATCTATTGTAGCCAATCCACCTGCACCTACGATTCAATGTCGAGAAACCTGCAAGAAAAGTGATCGATGGGCATCGACACAATGACGAATATATCGATGCATTACCATCCGATGGGCGTGTAGTTCGACAAAACTAACTAACCATCGACCATAAATTATTTGGACAGCTATCAATCGCTCTTTCTTGAAGTCATCCAATCGATTATTGTTCGATCTTAAGTCTTCCGATCGATAGACAATCGGTCAGCATAAAGTCAGCTAGCCAACCAATCGATAATCAATCGGTCCTAATCATCCGACCAACGATTAGCTGGCACAAAATCAGCTGACCAACAATCGGCCGACACAAAACCAGCTGACTGACGATCCATCAGTCCCAATCAATCGACGAACGATCGGCTATACAAAACCATCCCCGAGAAGAGCGGATGACGGCAATTAGTGGGTGGTTTTGACTATCAACCCATGATCGCACTACACCAAAAAAAGAGGGACCCACTTGTCAGATAATTATCACTCCGACACCTATAAAAGAAAGATAATCTGATCAGTCTAGGGGGGCAGATGATTCCAAGAGCAAACTATTTTTCTTACTTTCTATTTTCCTGTTCGACCAGTTCATTCCTCTAATTTAAGCATTGAAGAGTCCCCGCTGGAGCTAACTCCGATCAATGCGGATTTTTCTTGCAGGTTTCTTGGCATTCAATCGCA
Source organism: Cocos nucifera (assembly GCA_006176705.1). NCBI lineage: Eukaryota > Viridiplantae > Streptophyta > Magnoliopsida > Arecales > Arecaceae > Cocos > Cocos nucifera. Next base: position 2,358,884 of record QRFJ01000073.1, read on the forward strand.
GATGCAAGTGGATTGGCCTCAACATAAATAATAAAAATTGAAATGCTTTAAAATCTGTATATAATCTTATTCAACTATTATGAACATGAAAAAAGATCAATCATTTTTTGATACAAAGATGTAATTCAAACTTTACTAATGATCTCGTATGATAATGAGATGTACAATGATATTCTTGATTTGATGATGCTATACCAAATGAGCTAGCTTGTTTTATTTGCTTTTTTATTTTTTAGTTATAGCTAAAAATAAATTAGATATTAATATATTTATATCTATATTTATTTAATTTAATAAATATTAATATGGATATAGTTATTAATTGGATAAAAAAATTTATATCCATATTTATTTTAAATAGATATGGTTACTAATTAAATACTAGATGTATGGATATAAGTTGCATGATTAAACTTTATGATCGAAGAATCAAAAATATTATTTAGTGAATGATAAATAGAGTTAATAGTTGATGTAGATGCCATTGCGGTCAAATACCTGGATTTGATGGACCAAGCCTGAAGGGACATGAAATCAACCTAATTGCACTAGATTCTGCAGATTTTGATACTGTCATCCTAGAATGGATGTAACTTTCTCATCCGGTATTAGAATTATTATTATGACCTCAATTCAGAAAGCTCTCTTTTGAGCTCTATGAGTTTGACCGTTTTGCCATCACAGTCAACTTTAGAACAAAATTCTATTATTTGACAGGTCAATGGGTGTCCAAAATAATCCTAGATGAATAGGGATTTACAATCTTTATCCTAGTTTGTGATGGAGTCCTAATTTAAGTCTGCTAGATTTTTTTTTTTATAAATATGGCCCATTAATCAATGTTGTAATCAGTTTATTTTCTATTATTAAATCAAAAAGCTCAAGAAGAAAGTTTCTTTCCTTCTTTTGTTGTTCTCTTATTTCATGCGACTTCATTCTCTTCTTTATCTAAACATGACTTAGGTTGCATCAATAGTATGTTAATATGATCATTTTTTCTTTTAAAATTCATAAGTATTGTATAAAATTAAATAGAATTATAAATAGAATTATATATTTAGATATGAATTAGATAGTTGCCTATCTATATTTATATCTATTTTTTTTTAATGGATATTAGTCGAATACTCAAATTTTTATTAATATTTAGAGTGATTCATATATAAAAATGAATCTGGATGAATATTATTCAATCCATTTTCATGCCAATTTCTAGTATGCCATTCTTTGTTTACTTTAGTCGAGCTTGCTTTGGGAGGCAAGTGAGGATTCCTAAAGTAGGCTCAACAAGAAAGAGCCTGTATTCAACCAAAGCTATTCTTCACCATTGAAAAATTGGTGTTTAGTTTATGTTATGAAATTTAATAATATCCATAAAGTTAGGGACATTATAATTTATTAATTAGTTTGATTTGCATGTTCAATTTTATAATTTTTCAAACTTCTCCTAACTTTATCATTGTTGTCCTCGTTGTTTGCCACATCAAAGATGTCCGGTGCAATCATAGCAATCAATCAAAATTTCAAAAGAAAAGAAAATCATATAGCAATCAATCTTTTGTGATAGTGCCCATAAATGCTTCCTTTCTAAATTCTTTTGTGATAGTGCATGAAAAATTATTTGCATTATAGAAAACCGTTAGCTAATGTTTGTGGTAAATCTCACCATTCATTCATGTTCTTCCAACTAAGAAATGTAATAAAGATGGATGTAAAACTTTATAAAAGATGGTGATTGATGCTAGGAATTATGAAACATGGGTATGCACAAATACATGATATTTTCAATGTTATTACATTTTAGGCTTTCCACCCTTCTCTTCATTAGATTATGAATTTGCTGATTCATAGTATTGTATTAAAGCAACTTAAAGGATTGCCCAAGAAAAAATAATGGTTCCGCATATTTCATTTGAAACTCTTTTATTTGTTTCCCTAATAAAAGCAGAGGTAAGAGTGCTTGGGCCAAAAGACATAGGAGACAATAAATGCCACGTATTTTGATTGAAAAAAAATATCGGATGTATTTTGTGTATATATATATATATATATGTATATGTTGGATGTGGATTGGATTTTGCAAATCCATATTCATATGATCTATTTTTATTTAATGGATATGAATACAAATATTGATACTAAAAAAATATAAAAATAAATTAATATGAGCATACGTCAGATATTACTTTGAATGTAAATTAGGATTTTGAGCAAAATGTGATTAGGATAATATTGTATTATAAAATTTAAATATATAAATATTTTTAAGCAAGTAAGAAAATAGGAAGTCGTTAGATGGAAGAATTATATAATTCATAGTACTCTATTTGGGGTGTTCTTTGTCTTCTAGACTCATGTAATGACATTTCTAATAAAATGCATTTATTTCATCATATGCAGTGTCTTATTATTTATTTAAGATTATGATGAATCCTATAAATTAGGGCTATGATTTTAGAATTATGATGAGATCATACTAGTGAGATCTAAAATCCTAAAATCTTAATTTAAATATTCCTAATCAATGGGACATTGAGTTAGGGATCAATGTTTTTCGGTAAGACTAGCACATTCTTTGTATGCTCAAATGAGAGGGTGAGTGATCTCACAATAACTTGTGTATGATACTAATACAAGAATGTGGGTGCTCATTAGAGAATGAGTTCACTGAATTGATCCAAATTGAGAATATCTAATGGAGTCTTATCTACATGTCAATAGATGGTTCTCATAGTGGAATTTGTGCATATAATCCTTTGACCTGAAACTACCACAGAATCTTATATATATAAATCCATATTGTGGTTCATACTCATTCATGACTTAGTTATGTATGGGATGATCTAGATATGGTAAATTATATATATGAAGATTGTGAGTAGGCTAATAAGGAATCGATCACTCCTGATAAGAGGAAATAGCATCCTACCTACTTCTAACAAATAATGATTTAGGAAGACTTTGATCAAAGTATGATGAAAATTAGAAATGGTTTCTAATGTTTTATTAAATGAATCATTATCATAAAATTGAAAGTAAAATGAATATGATATTGGGGTTGACATATTTTCATACCCAGAGTCATATTCAGGATGCAGGAAGATCGAAGGACCTAGTTGCATGGTAAATTTTACTGAAGGGTATGTTTGGTATTTTCATCAAAATTTTACATCTTTCGGATAGTCATGATACATTGCTAGACGTCAATCATATCTTGTAGGTTCGATCAAGTTAAAATTTTAATTTGATCATTAAATTAGAAAGTGTTCTAAATTAAGTCAAATTGGGTTCGCTAGTTTTGACCTAAATCAGTTTGGTTGAGTTCTAACCAGATTAGGTCAAATCACACCCTAACTCACTGCTGATTAGATATGGAACCCAATAAATCACACACAAAAAGAATTGATTAAGGGTCTAATTAGATTAGACCATGTTTGCAAGATGAATATGCTAGCACATATAGCAAACCCAAGCACCAGGATTCGAATTGGATTCGAATCAGCTTCCGATTTGGGCTAATTTAGATCCGATTTGAGCCAAAAAAGATTTGGTCTTGAGTTGGATTAACCTAGATTGATTGGGCTTCAGATTGGGCACCACCTACCAGCATCCCACGTGCTAGAGAGTCTCTCTCTTGCACGTGGGAAGTATTTCATGCGCAAAGGATTCTTTGGCACATGAAAAAAGATGGCGCCTATGTTCTTTGACTTTTCTCATATAGTATTGTTAGATATATGTGCCCTAGAAGCCAGAATTGGCTGACACTTGTAATACACTTCTAAGGGCAAAATTATAATTTTGACTATAATCAATAAAATGGGTTATTTTCTATCACATATGTGTATTTAGTGTATGTGATACATCCTTTGAGTTAATGGTAATGATAATTCATATTTTCAAGCATTGAAAATTTAAGACATGAATAATCGTTATTAACTCATAAAATGCTCCCGACCATAGGATCATCACGAGGATGGTGATTGATCCGGAAGGTTGGTGTACAATCGCTTCTCTTTAGTAGATGAGTCTTGAGTCTACGGTGTGGAGACACCGGAGCGAGAGTACAGGTACTCGTTAGAGAACGAGGGCACTGAGCGTGACCACCTCGAGTAGTCATTAGGAAGTCTACCTTCTCGTCAATGACTGACTCGATGCTGCAGTAGTGTGTCTGGTTCTTTGACCTGAGGATGCATCGGCAGTTCACCTTGAGGGTGTTATAGTTTGACTACACCATTACTCGGTCTCCTAGCCATATGGAACCCTGAGGTGTATGTTGGCTATAGCATGTTCATTGTAGGAACTGGATTGCATCAAGATGGAATCTATCTACCTCGGTGGTAGAGGAGCAGCCCTATGATGATCATGAGAATCAAGTCCAGAAGCCCATGGCCATGGTAGAGTGAAATAATAGAAAGAGTTTCTATTTAGATTTTCACATTGGACTCGAATCGAATGATTACATCATATGACAGAGACTAGGGTTTGACGAGTTCACCTTAACCCTAATCTGATCGGGGCTCAAGATAGAAGAACTTAATCACACAGGTAGCTGCACCAAGAGGTTCGCATTCAGCTCTGATGGGTTGCCACCATATACTGCTAGGTGTCACTGGTGGATTTTGGGAGCAATTAGAATGATTTAGATGATCGATCATTCTAGCTGTTCGAATCAGAAGAGTTCTGATCCATCGAAAGGAGTTTCGATGATGTCGATGATAGAGATCATGACATATCCCATTACCATACAGAACTGAACCTAACTGGGTCACACAAACAAGGGTTTGAATCTGGTGATCATCAATTGAACTGATCTAGTTCAATTGATCTGAATGAGATTCAATTAGGTTCAAGGAAAATCGTGCTAGCACTCGATTGAACCTAACGTTCTTCTTTTACTATCATAAATAAGTTGTCCTGACTGAGCCAAAGGAGTTTGTGCTCAATCAGAGGCCTTCATATGGTCTGACTGGAGGTTGTCCAAGTCAGAAAAGGTTGTCTTATTTTGTAAGACATTACCTGCCATTTTTGGTCACCTGCCATTTCTTGTTCTTTGACTTTGGTCAAAAGTCTACCTTTGACTGGTCAAATGTTGACCATTGACCCTTTGACTTTTGACCACATGTCATGCACCTATTGGAGAGCTGGTGGGGGCCTGTCCCCCTGCCAGAACCTGGCAAGGAGAAGGGCGCACGCCAAGGGTGGCGTGAGCCCAAGTAGGAGGCGCCTAGGAGTCCTTGTTGGACAAGGACTCCACCTCCCTTTTTGGATTCCAATTAGAGTTCTACTAAGAATCCAAGTTTGACTGGTCTTAGGCACCCTCTAAGGAGGAATCCAGGGGTCTCTATTCCAACCAATCAGATTTAGATCTGATTTCACAAAGGGTTGTGATTGGTTGAGAGGAAGAGGAGTTGGATCATGCAAGAGGTCTATAAATAAGACCCTGCGCCCAACCTCTAAAGAGCAATTGAAATTTTCCCACGCCCCAAGGCTGCCTCTCCCCTCCTTCCTCCATGCCAAAGTCTCTTCTCCCTCTGCTCTCCACGTCCCAAAAGTGGTTTTGGATTTAGGTTGGTGCGATTCCAGATCAAGAGAAAGGCGATCAAAAGCAAGAAGGCTGCGCTGCTGCAAAAGGACGACTGCAGATCTTCAAAAGAGTTTTGAAGATCCTCCAGATCAGATCCAGATCTGATTTTTGGAGGTGTGATAGAGAAGAAGAGGATCTCCTAGATCCAACCCGAGTGGATACCGGTAGAGGCCAGGCGCTTGCGTGGCTAAGATCCAGAACCTTCCGCTGCATATCAGGATCATCTACAGGGTAATAGGATTACCCAAATCAGGTAAATTAAATTTGATTTAATTTATCTTATTTTATTTTTATTTATTAAAATAATAAAGAATCAGATCTGAAACATATCAAGATCTGATTGAGATCAAGAGAAAAATTTTTGAAATATATCTCTTGATCTAATCAGATCTGGACGAACCTGGACCGGGAAATCAGGATTTTCCCTTCAACTGGTATCAGAGCCATGGTTCTAAATTGTTTAGATCTGATTTTAATTTTATTTTAATTAGAAAATAAAGTGATTTCAGATGTCACATGAGATGTGATCAGATCTGAAATCAGAAAAAATTAAAATTAAATGATTTGGATCTAAGAACATGAAGATATGCATGACTAGTTCTAGAATAGAATAGTTCTATAGAATAGTTCTTGCATGTCTTTGATTTAATCTGATTAAATCATATTTTAGATCTTCTTATTTACTATTTTTCTGATATTATAAGTGTTATAATAACATCTAAAAAATAAACAGCAAATAAAAATTATTTAATTTTAAATATCATATGAGATATGATGATTGATGCATGTCTAGACTAGTTGTAGAATAGTTCTACATAATTGTCTAGATTAGAATTTATTTTGATTAGATCAATTTAAATCTAATTTTTTAGATTATTATGAGATAATTTAGATCTGAAAATATGCATGATTTCGATACATGAGATGTATGCAAAATATGCCATGATTAGATCTAAATTTGTATATGAGATATATGATATAGATCTATAACTGTTTTGTAGTATTACATGTTCCTGATTAAGGCGTTCCTCTTGGCCGTCCGGTCATAAGAACGAAGAAGGGTTTAAAGGCCCTCTCTTCCCATTCGATGGGGTGTTCTTATGACGTGTAGGGGTGCTGCGTGTTCGTCCTTAATCAGAAACCCAAAACTTACTTTCTGCAAAACCCTAGATCCTGAAACCCTAGGATTTATTGTGCATATTTTGTTTATGAACCCAACTTAATTAAGAATTAAGTTTATGGAATATTAATTAGGTCTAAAATTGAGAATTTCAGATCTAAGACATATTCATAATACTGGGTTCGGGCTTGGGTAGCTCAATTAGGTCTAAGCGGTTGATCAAACCGAATCAAGAGTTGGTTAGATGGGATCAACAATGCTTAAATTGACCAGCCTAATAGGATTAAGTCTGGGTCAAGATCGAGTCACGATCAAGCAAGACCTAATTAGGCTCAGAGGTTAGAGTCTGGATTGTAGGCTAACCCAATTGGTTCTGACTCAACAATTTGGTGTCTAAGGTAAGTTTGGCACAGACGACCGACTGGTTTTTAATTGGAAGCTACTCGACCTGAATGCGTTCTTGTGCGAGTTAACGGCATATTCCTTCCACCGGTCTCACTTACCTGGCCATATCTGTTGACACAGTTCTGATCTGAGGTGGTCAATAATCCGAGCTAACCCATGCCACTAGGTTAGTCATAATTGTTATGACTAAGCCAAGTCTAGTTTAATGAGACCTGAATCAATTCTCCCTAAGAAAAGATTAAGTCCTGAGGTCTTCCACCATTGTAGACGTGCGGGCCCTTCCCGGGGTTGATTGTTCTCGGCTGGATACAGTGGCTCAGTTGCACCGGGAAGACGCAACCATGTCTATTAGGCATTGGATGCTATGGGCTGGAGGATGAGTTGGGCTCAATATTTCGGATACGGTGAGAGACCTCAATTAGGAACCCAGTCTATGCAAATGGTGGGTCTGACTTAACTAAGGAGTGGATCAATATTTCGGATACGGTGAGATTCATGAATTAGAGACCAAGTTTGGGTGCACCATGATTAGAGAATCATTGAACAAGAGTTGTTCACTCATTGGCTAACCCATCACCAATAACTGTTAGGTGAGGTGATGAGTCAGTTGGTGAGACCGCACCACCCACTAGAAATCATTAATCATGGAGATTTTTGCATCTCTACAGAGGGAGTGTAGGGATCCGAGAAAATAGTGGGAGCTAATTTGTTTAAAAATAAAATCCCTAAACAAATTGGTCAAGTCAAAATTACAGTATCTAACTAGAATCTTTGACTCTCTACAGGAAAATGTCTGCGTCCAACCCACTGGCACGTATCCTAGACACACATAGACTGACTGGACCCAATTATAAAGATTGGCTCAGGAACTACAAAATTATTTTGGGTTCAGAGAAGTTAACACATGTTTTGGACCAGGACCCTCCCACCTTACCAGCTCGTCCATCCACTGAACAGAGAGCGTCTCTGGAAAAATGGATTGACGAAGATAATAAGGCCAGATACTACATGTTGGGCTCGATGTCTGATGAGCTCCAGCGCCAACATGAAGATATCGGGACTGCTCGCCAAATGTTGGCTCACCTGCAGGAGATGTTTGGTGAACAGAGTCGCGCAGCCAAATATCAAGTCACGAAATGACTTTTTAAGGCTAAGATGCGTGATGGGCAGTCAGTCCAAGATCACTGTCTGACAATGATCAAGGACATGGAAGAGCTTGAGAAGCTCGGTGTGAAGTTGGACTTGGATCTGCAGAACGATATTATTCTGCAATCCTTGACTGATGCATATGGGCAATTCATCATGAATTACCACATGCATAAACTTCAAAATTCCTTGGCCGAGTTGATGAATATGCTGGTTACCGCTGAGCTTTCTATGAAAGGTTCTAAAGGCTCAGTTCTTGCTATGGAACGGACTTCTTCCAAAAGAAAGTCTTATGGAAAGAAAAAGAAGTCTGTGAAAAAGCAAAAGGTGGAGGAGGATCAAAGAAGAAGAAGGCAGAATCGAAGAAGAAGGCCGATGGCAAAGGAAAGTGTTTCCATTGCAACAGCGACGGCCATTGGAAGCGGAACTGCCCTACTTACCTGGCCACCCTGAAGAACAAGAAGGAAGGTCCTTCTGGAGGTATGCTCGTTATTGAGTCTAACCTTACGGTTTCTTCTGCATCCAGTTGGGTGCTTGACTCTGGTTCTAGTGCTCATCTGTGCACTTCTATGCAGGGTCTTGAGGATAGCAGGAGGCTGAGGGATGGAGACATGATCCTACGCATCGGTAATGGAGCAAGAGTTGCTGCAGTAGCCGTGGGAACATACCCTCTTCGATTACCATCTGGTTTAGACTTAGTTTTAAAAGACTGTTATTATGTGCCTGCAGCTAGCAGGAATTTGATTTCTGTTTCATGCTTAGCACAAGAAGGTTATGTGATCACCTTCTTTAAGGACCATTGTAACATTCTTTATGAAAGAAATAAAATTGCAAATGGTTTCCTTATTAATGGTCTTTATCAGTTACATATTGATGTACCTATTTTAACTATCGAGCAAAACGTGAATGCCAAACGACCTAGGGATAGTCCAAACGACAGATATCTATGGCACCTGAGATTAGGTCATATAGCAGAAGATAGGATTCAACAAATTGGAGAAAAATGGGCTATTGAGTCCATTGACTTTTGAGTCATATCCAACTTGTGAATCTTGTCTTCAAGGCAAAATGACTAAACTCCCTTTTGTTGGACATGGGGAGAGGGCCACAGATCTCCTTGCCCTAGTACATACTGATGTGTGCGGCCCATTTGATGTGCCGGCTAGAGGCAATTTTGTCTACTTCATTACCTTTACCGATGATCTGTCTAGGTATGGGTATGTGTATCTTATGAGACACAAGTCTGAAGCTTTTGAAAAGTTCAAAGAATTCAGACATGAAGTAGAAAAACAAACTGAAAAACCCATTAAGGTTCTTCGATCAGATCGAGGAGGTGAATACCTTAGCCGGGAATTCCTAGACTATCTTAAGGAAAATGGCATAGTCTCTCAATGGACTCCACCAGGAACACCTCAACTCAACGGGGTTTCAGAACGGAGAAATCGGACTCTATTGGATATGGTTCGATCCATGATGAGCTTCACAGACCTCCCTGATTTTCTTTGGGGACATTCATTGTTAACTTCAATCTATTCTACTGAATAGGGTTCCCTCTAAAACCGTTCCTACCACACCGTATGAGATATGGCACGGTAAGAAACCAAGTCTGAGTCATCTCAGAATTTGGGGTTGTCCGGCTTCATGTCAAAAGACAACAAGCGGACAAGTTAGAGTTTAGGTCCTTTAGAGCTCGATTCATAGGATATCCTAAAGAGTCATTAGGATACTATTTCTACATTCCAGAAGACCACAATGTGATTGTGAGTCGACATGCCATCTTTCTTGAAAAATAGTTTATTCAAGATAGCGGCATTGGAAAGCAGATTAAGCTTGATGAGAAAGTCTCACAAGTAGAACGAGCTAAGGACCAAGTGGAACCAAATCAGGTTGAGCCAATAAGAACACTACCTCCTCCACCTCGTAGATCGGAAAGAGTTTTCCGTCCCCCTGAAAGATACTTAGGTATTATTTCAGAGGAAGTAGAGGAAATGTTCCTCATAGGTAATGGTGCTCATGGTGATGATCCCAAAACCTACAACGAGGCGATATCAGATATCGACTCCGAGAAATGGCTTAGAGGCAATGAAGTCAGAAATTGACTCGATGCACTCAAACCAAGTCTGGACCTTGGTAGATCCACCAGAAGGTATAGTACCTATTGGGTGTAAATGGATCTTCAAGAGAAAGATTGGTGCAGATGGGAATGTGGAGACATTCAAGGCTAGACTAGTGGCAAAAGGTTATAGTCAACGCGAAGGCATTGACTATCAGGATACCTTTTTCCCAGTGTAGCTATGCTAAAATCCATCCGCACATTGCTTGCTGTTGCAGCCTATTTCGATTATGAAATATGGCAAATGGACGTGAAAACGGCATTCCTAAATGGATATCTTGAGGAAGATATCTATATGGAACAGCCGCTAGGTTTCACATCCAGTGATACTGATCACAAGGTTTGCAAGCTGCAAAGGTCCATATATGGACTTAAGCAAGCATCTCGGAGCTGGAACACTCGTTTCAATGATGTGATCAAAAAGTTTGGTTTCATCAAAAATGAAGAGGAACCATGTGTTTTCAAAAGGGTCAGTGGGAGCGCTGTTGTCTTCCTCGTATTGTACGTGGATGACATCCTCCTTATTGGGAATGATATTCCCATGTTGACATCAGTCAAAATATGGTTGTCCAAGGAATTCTCCATGAAAGACCTAGGTGAAGCATCCTTTATTCTAGGAATTAAGGTCTATAGGGATAGACCGAATAGGATGCTAGGACTTTCACAGAAGATGTACATAGAGGAAGTACTAAAGAGGTTTAGTATGGAAAACTCTAAGAGGGGATTAATACCCTTCAGACATGGTATTCATCTTTCCAAGAAGATGTGCCCCTAGCACACCTGAGGAAATAGAACGCATGAGCAAGATCCCTTATGCTTCTGCAATAGGGAGCCTCATGTATGCCATGCTATGTACACGACCTGATATAGCCCATGCTGTGAGTGTCACAAGCAGATATCAGTCAAATCCAGGTGAAGAACACTGGACTTCTGTGAAATGTATCCTTAAGTACTTGAGAAGAACTAAGGATATGATGTTGGTCTTTGGTAATGGAGAACTCCAAGTCCAGGGATACACAGACTCGGATTTCATGTCCGATATAGATGATCGAAAGTCGACATCTGGGAAGTCTGTTTGTGTGCAATGGTGGTGCTGTCAGCTGGAAGAGTTCCAAGCAAACCTGTGATAGCAGATTCCACCATGGAAGCAGAATATATCGCTGCATCAGAGGCTGCGAAGGAAGCATTCTGGTACAAGAAGTTTGCTGCAGAAATTGGAGTAATGCCATCAGATGCCATTCCTCTATACTGCGACAACAATGGCGCCATAGCCCTTGCTAAGGAGCCGAGGTCTCACCAGAAATCCAAGCACATTGAGCGGCGATACCACCTCATCCGCGATTACCTTCGAGAAAGGGTTACGTTCGAGGTCAAGAGAGTCAACTCCCACAGATAATGTGGCAGACCCACTTACAAAGCCGTTGGGCCAGCAGAAGATCGAAGCCCACCTTGAGAAGATGGGACTTAGACTTGTAGCCAATTGGCTTTAGGACAAGTGGGAGATTGTTAGATATATGTGCCCTAGAAGCCAGAATTGGCTGACACTTGTAATACACTTCTAGGGGCAAAATTATAATTTTGACTATAATTCAATAAAATGGGTTATTTTCTATCACATATGTGTATTTAGTGTCTGTGATACATCCTTTGAGTTAATGGTAATGATAATTCATATTTTCAAGAGTTGAAAATTTAAGACATGAATAATCATTATTAACTCATAAAATGCTCCCGACCATAGGATCATCACGAGGATGGTGATTGATCCGGAAGGTTGGTGTACAATCGCTTCTCTTTAGTAGATGAGTCTTGAGTCTACGGTGTGGAGACACCGGAGCGAGAGTACAGGTACTCGTTAGAGAACGAGGGCACTGAGCGTGACCACCTCGAGTAGTCATTAGGAAGTCTACCTTCTCGTCAATGACTGACTCGATGCTGCAGTAGTGTGTCTGGTTCTTTGACCTGAGGATGCATCGGCAGTTCACCTTGAGGGTGTTATAGTTTGACTACACCATTACTCGGTCTCCTAGCCATATGGAACCCTGAGGTGTATGTTGGCTATAGCATGTTCATTGTAGGAACTGGATTGCATCAAGATGGAATCTATCTACCTCGGTGGTAGAGGAGCAGCCCTATGATGATCATGAGAATCAAGTCCAGAAGCCCATGGCCATGGCAGAGTGAAATAATAGAAAGAGTTTCTATTTAGATTTTCACATTGGACTTCGAATCGAATGATTACATCATATGACAGAGACTAGGGTTTGACGAGTTCACCTTAACCCTAATCTGATCGGGGCTCAAGATAGAAGAACTTAATCACACAGGTAGCTGCACCAAGAGGTTCGCATTCAGCTCTGATGGGTTGCCACCATATACTGCTAGGTGTCACTGGTGGATTTTGGGAGCAATTAGAATGATTTAGATGATCGATCATTCTAGCTGTTCGAATCAGAAGAGTTCTGATCCATCGAAAGGAGTTTCGATGATGTCGATGATAGAGATCATGACATATCCCATTACCATACAGAACTGAACCTAACTGGGTCACACAAACAAGGGTTTGAATCTGGTGATCATCAATTGAACTGATCTAGTTCAATTGATCTGAATGAGATTCAATTAGGTTCAAGGAAAATCGTGCTAGCACTCGATTGAACCTAACGTTCTTCTTTTACTATCATAAATAAGTTGTCCTGACTGAGCCAAAGGAGTTTGTGCTCAATTCAGAGGCCTTCATATGGTCTGACTGGAGGTTGTCCAGATCAGAAAAAGGTTGTCTTATTTTGTAAGACATAATACCTGCCATTTTTGGTCACCTGCCATTTCTTGTTCTTTGACTTTGGTCAAAAGTCTGACCTTTGACTGGTCAAATATGACCATTGATACTTTGACTTTTGACCACATGTCATGCACCTATTGGAGAGCTGGTGGGGGCCTGTCCCCCTGCCAGAACCTGGCAAGGAGGAGGGCGCACGCCAAGGGTTGGCGTGAGCCCAAGTAGGAGGCGCCTAGGAGTCCCTGTTGGACAAGGGACTCCACCATCTTCTTTTTGGATTCCAATTAGAGTTCTTCTAAGAACCAAGTTTGACTGGTCTTAGGCGCCCATCTAAGGAGGAATCCAAGGGATCTCTATTTCCACCAATCAGATTTAGATCTGATTTCACAAAGGGTTGTGATTGGTTGGGAAGAAGAGGAGTTGGATCATGCAATAGTCTATAAATAAGACCCTGCGCCCAACTCAAAGAGCATTGAAAATTTCCATGCCCCAAGGCTGCCTCTCCTCTCCTCCTCCATGCCAAGTCCATCTTCTCCCTCTCCTCTCCATGCCCAAAGTGGTTTTGGGATCTTAGTTGGTGTAAAACAGACGAGAGAAAGGCGACGGAAAGCTAGAAGGCTACACTGCTGTAAAGGACAACTGCTGATCTTCAAAAGATATTTTGAAGATCCTCCAGATCAGATCTAGATCTGATTTTTGGTGATATGATAGAGAAAAAGAGGATCTCCAAATTCAGTTTGAATGGATACCGATAGAGGCCAGGCACTTGCGTGGCTAGATCCAGAACCTTCCGCTGCATATAGGATCATCAATGGATAATAGGATTACCCTACATCAAGGTAAATTAAATATGATTTAATTTATCTATATTTTATTTTTATTATTATAATAATAAAGATCAGATCTAAAATATTTTAGATCTGATTTGAATCAAAGATAATTTTTTTTGAAATATATCTCTTGATCCGATCAGGTCTGAACGAACCTGATCTAGGAAATTAGGATTTTTCCTTCAAGTATGTCACGTAATTTTTCTTAATTAGCATGGACATCAGATATGGGGTGCAGAAGAATCCTTCTACAGATAAAAGACTTCTTTTCCTTTTAAATTTTTTCGCTCATGTTGTTTTGTCGCCCAAGATACCTTGTCGCCTACTCCTCCTTGACATCTGTTGGACCAAGTCAAAGGCTCTTGGGACTTTGACTATTCAAAGTATTCTGCCACGCCTTTTTGCTGGATGGGCATCCCTTTTAGAGCCATTGGATGGCTTTGTATCATGATCTAATGGATGAAAAGGGTGGTGCCAAGGATGAAGCATCGTGGCTCTTCATAAAAAAATACATAGAATTAGTCCGAAAAGTCTTTCTGCTTTAAGGCACCTCTTGGATTAAGTCTATATCTCATTTTTTTTTCTGATAAGGCATGAGATTGACTGATGGGGCATGAGAAATGGAAAAGGAAAGGGCGTGAGATTTTTGTTGGCATCCTTATGTACATTATAAATAAGGGTGTGCATCAAGAGTCCATAGATGTGAACATTATCTTTTCTTTCTTACAAGAATTTTTTTTTATCCAATTTTCTTTCTTCCTTTCTCTTGCCTAGACCTTGTCTTTATAAGAACAAGAAGTCATCTTAAGACTAAGAGATTAGAAAAAAAAAATTAAGAAGACAAAAGAAAAAGAAAGATAGATAAGAAATGGCAAGGAAGGTGACATAAAGGTTTAAGAAGGTCTTGCCCATTTAATTAAAGTTCTTGTTATAAGAATTTTAATTATATAAATCAGAGGTGCTGGTGTCTTGATCAAGTCTCTATGTGGATCAACATTGGAGGGTGAACACATGGGCACCTGGTGGAACCCCTGACAGACTAGTACCGACAATCAGGGTTAATTTAGGGTTTAGCGATAAGAGGTATGTTCTAATACTTTCTTTTATATTACAAATGCATGTTATATGATTTAATTGCTAATAAGGTGGTCCTAGGGTTTTGGGTTTGGTTTATTTTGATTTCATATTTTGCTTTGAAATCCATGCTTCCGCTTTGTGCACTGAACCCAACATCCTATATATACTGGACCTCCCTCGAAGGTTTTTCTTCTATCATTTTTAACAACAGTAACTTTTGGAAAGTTTACTTGTTCTTTCATTCGAGGTTTGAACCTTTTTTCTGACATATTTTTATTTTTTTCTTTTTATTTTATTGAGTTGTATGCATGGCTGATCGTAGTAGTTCGTTGCGAGATTCGGCAGCCGAAGCTTCCACACTATCTCGTCGGTTGTGGAGCATCTTCGGGATCAGTATTAGATTTTGGACGACTTTTGATTGTTGATTTCTGACTCTGATGGTCGGGTGATCTCACCTCCATTGGGTTATACTGCATTTTATTTAAAAAACCTTAGATCGAGCCTTAGGTTTCCTGTTTTGTAGTTCCTTCAAAATATCTTCGACTATTATCGAATGTGTCTAGCCCAGTTAGCGCCGAATTCCATTCAACTTTTGATAATTTTTATCTTTCTATATCGGTTAATTCCGATGATCCCTCATCTTTCCTTGTTTAGATTTTTTTTTACTCTTCGACCCCATCCGAAGGCTGATGGATGGTGGTACTTTATCCTAAGGAGGAAATTTTTTTTTATCATCGGTCTTTCGTCATCCATCCATGATTGGAAGATCCAGTTCTTTTTTGTTTCTTCTTTTGCTCGGGATTTTTTGTCGGTGTGGGAGGAGCCGAATATCCTTTTGAATGAAAATAGTCGAGTGGACCCGACTGATCGGGAGGATTTTCTTAAGTTGAAAGACATGAAAGTCCCTCCACAAAAATATTTAATTACTGAAGCTGCCTTATACGATGCCGAACTTGGTCCGGTGCCATCCATAGGTACATATTGTGTTTGTAGCTTTGAATTCTCTTTCCTTCAGTCCATTTTTGATATTAATCTAATTTGTTATTTGGTTTTGTAGGGATGCGTCCTCCTCTAGGGATTTCTGTGGAGGAAGTTCGCCAATTTGCTACTCGAAAGAGAGTAGCACCCGACGCCGGTTCATCACACACGTCGAAGAAGAATCGGATGGTTGGCCCTTCGATCATCTCCGATTTCACTGATGTTCCATTGGTAGCACCTTCCATCATCGCTCTGCGTGCTCCGATGGCTGCTGCATTTTTTGAAGCCCTTCTGACCATCACATGGTTGGAGGAAGATGTCGTTATAATCGACATGCCGGTTATTGCTCCTATGTCGGAAGCTTAGTCGATTGTTGCTACGTCCGTTCCGCAATCAACTTTGGTTCGTCGGGGGCGTGCACCATCTCCTTCGGTGCCACTCGAACAATCATTTACCAAAGGAAAAGAGAAGGCGCTTGCTGGAAGTGATGCTTCCAGCCGTGGGTATATGAACTCTGAACGAATTAATGTTCGGATTCCAAAAGATGGGTTGGCTCTTTCTGACCCTCAGTTGGCGAGGAACTTAGTCCACACCATTCTTATTCCAACTGATCAGAAGGCCAGGAGGAGTCGAACTTTAGCGAAATTGTTTGGCTCATTTTACTTGACTTTTATTGGGGTAAGTCGGCCATTCATTTCACATCTTTTTTTTTGACTAATTTGCATTTTTTTGAACAGTGGGCTCACGATAGCTAAACAAGGGATCGGATGGCTGATCTTCCATGCGGTGTGTCGGCCGCAAGAACGTGAGATTGATAAGTAGTAAAAATATACTAATAAAAGTATTAAATTATAAAATAAATTAAAATATTTTATTAAAAATTGATACTTTTATTAATCTTATGCAGGAAAGAAGGCTACCAATGTGAAGATCTCATTTTTCTGATTCAGATGAAATAAATTTCAGGCAAAACGGACTTCAAACGAGCCCAGAATCGAATTTAAAAAAAAAAAAAAAAAAAAAAAAAAACCGCTGACGCAACGCTGACGTCAGGATGACGTCAGCATTTTTCGCGGCGTACGGTGGACCAACCGAAGGGTATTTCAGGAATTTCACAGACGGAGGCGCGCTCTGATTGGTTGAAGAACGCGGCGGTCCACGCAACACCGGGCTCGCGCACGGTCCACGGAGGGCAATTTGGGAATTCTGGCTGATCCAACGGGCGGTTTTCACTGAATCTTGATCGGACGGACGAGAAGAAGGCGCTGATGGACGGCATCCGCAGCTCCCGGTCGAGATCCAACGGCCGAGATTCATCCCGACTGAAACTAAAGGTCTGAAGGCTGATTTCAACGAGATCGGACGGCCCAGATTCAATCCATTGGATGATCCAACGGCTGATATTAAATCCGACTTGATCTGGGTTATTTTAACGGGTTTTTGAGTGGTTTTTGGACCGTTTGATCAACATCGCACGGCCAGAATTATTCAGATCATAGTTTGAATTGTTTTAGGAGTCTAAAATCGAGTTTTGGATGGATTTTGGAGACTTCATCTATAAAAAGCCCTGTTGCCGTGAGAAAAAAAAAAAAAGAAAAAAAAAAAGAAAAAGGGAAAAACAGAGAAAATCAGTGAGAGAAAGAAAAACAGGGAAGAAAGGAGAATCAGAGAGAAAACAGAGAGAGACGGGAAGAAGGAAAAGAAAGAAAGAGAGAGAGGAAGAAAGAGAGAGGAGATATCAAGGAGCCTCTTCTTCTTCACCAAGTTCTCCGCATCAAGAGCAACAGATAATCAATTTCAGCAATCAAACAGTCTAATTTCTTCATGCTTTTTATTTTATTTACTGTTTTTAAATTTGTTATCATGAACTAAATTTTATTTTACTAAGGCTAAGGTGTAGCCACTCTTTTGATGCAATATTCAGTATAATTTATTTTTAAATTTTATTCATGAGGAGTATATAAATCTGATCTTAATGCTTTTAGATTACTGGCCATCTTCTAATTGATCTGATGAACATAGATGTTACGGACCAAGTACATCTATGTTAATGCTTCTTGATTATATACCTTGTATTATGAATCAAATTAGAATTCATATGCATGCGGGAATTTTAGTGCGCTTTGGACGCAGCGTATTTTAATTAGAGGGTTTCACAAAACCTAATGCATTAATATTTATTTAAATTACACTTGGATCAAAGGGTAATTAATAAATATTAATAGATTTGCTATGCCTGGACCAAAGGGTAGTGAATAAATTAGGAGACTCCACCGTCACATGAAATAAAATTAATCTAAAAACCTGAATATCGTATTGATTGAGTTGGTGAACCGATTGCCTTAGTAATCCATTGCTCTTGAATTTAAAACCTCAATAATTTACACTCTCTCTATTTAATAAAAAAAAAATTTAATTATTTTAATTATTTTTTTTTAATTTTTTTTTATTCTCATAAATCGATCTTCTAAATAAAGCATAGGAAAGAGCTTTTCAGTACTTGTTTTCCAATCCTCTAGGGACGATACTCTACTCATTCACTTTATTACTTGATCGACTGGTGCACTTGCCATAGCTATAAATTAGCACGCATCAAGTTTTTGGCGCCGTTGCCGGGGATTGAGTTTAAAACAATATTGAAATTTTGATCCTAGCTTTACTTTAGAAATTTATTTTTAATTTTATTATTTAAAAAAAAAAAAAAAATTGTTGTTCATTGCATGACACGTACTGGACATAGTAACTTACTACCTTTAGATCCAGAAATTGAAAGAACTATTAGAAGATTACAGCAAGAGAGAAACATGGCAGCTGAAGATCCTAACGACATCAATCTAGGATTGGATATGGCGACTGAAGGACAGCATGAAGCTATTCGACCAGTATATCGATCATTAAATGATTATATTACACCATCTGTAGCCGATGCAGCTTCGAGCATCAGGAGACCGCCTGTACGAGCAAACAACTTCGAAATAAAACCGGCGATGATCCAGATGATTCAATCAACTGTCCAATTCAGTGGACACGTGCATGATGATCCGAATGCCCATATTTCTAATTTTCTTGAACTTTGCGATACTTTTAAAATTAATGGGGTGTCGGATGATGCTATTAGATTAAGGTTATTTCCTTTCTCTTTACGGGATAAAGCTAAAAATTGGCTTCATTCTCTTCCGGCAGGTTCTATCACAACTTGGGATGTCCTAGCCCAAAAATTTTTAGCCAAGTACTTTCCACCTTCCAAGACTGCTAAGATGCGCAACGATATCACTTCCTTTATGCAGATGGACATGGAGACACTATATGAGGCTTGGGAACGTTTCAAGGAATTATTGAGGAGATGTCCACATCATCAACTACCCGTATGGCTTCAGGTACAAACTTTCTATAATGGTTTATCTCCTACTAATCGTTCTATGATTGATGCAGCAGCAGGAGGAACCATTAACCGAAAAACAGAGGAAGAAGCATTCGATCTAATCGATGAGATGGCATCAAATAGCTATCAATGGCAGACAGAGCGCATGATGCCAAAAAGACTAGCAGCTGTGCAGGGAGTAGATTGCGTGCCAACCTTACTAGCTGAAATTGCAGCCCTCAGAGCCGAAGTCAACAACTTAAAGGGAACAGCTATGCATGTTCAGAGCATTACTTGTGATCTGTGTGGAGGAGGACATGATACGAATAATTGCCAGACAGGTAATCCTTTTGCTAAAACAACTGAAACAGCTAATTATATTGGTAATTTTTTCAGGCCGCAACAAAACAATCCCTACTCCAACACATACAATCAAGGGTGGAGACAGCATCCAAATTTCTCATGGAGCAATCAAAATGCAGCACAACAACCACCCCCGGGATTCCAAGTACCTGAAAAGAAGTCTAACATGGAAGAGCTAATGGTCAAATTCATACAAAACCAAGAAGCAACTTTAAAAAATTTGGAAGTCAAACTTAGGCAGGACCAAACAGCAGCAATTCGAAACTTGGAGATGCAAATAGGTCAAATGGCTAAGATAATCTCCGAGAGACCTCAAGGATCCTTGCCAAGCAATACGGAGACAAATCCAAGGGAGCAAGTCAATGCTATCACCCTAAGAAGTGGTACAAAGCTGGAGGAGCCACATCAGAAGAATGAGACCGAAGAGCCAACTACAAATAAAGAACCATCAACTCAAACTCGTCAGTCACCAAAACAACCAGCAGATGGATGGTCTCCAGGTATACGGTTTGCTGATCCAAATGTGAAGCCCTACGTGCCGCCACTGCCATTCCCAGAAAGACAAATACAGCATCCAGATAAGGAATTTTCTAACTTTTTCAAAATTTTAAAGAATTTACATATTAATATTCCTTTTGTAGATGCTATTACTCAAATGCCCAGGTATGCCAAGTTTCTCAAAGAAATCTTAACAAATAAGAAAAAGCTGAAAGAGCATGAGAGAATAAATTTGAATGAAGAATGCTCAGCAATACTTCAAAATAAATTACCACAGAAGCTAAAAGATCCAGGGAGTTTTACTATCCCTTGCATTATTGGTGATTGTAGTTTTGATAAAGTTTTATGTGATTTAGGAGCAAGCATTAACCTCATGCCTTTTTCTATTTTCAAAAAGCTGGGTCTAGGAGAACCAAAGCCTACCACTATTACTCTTCAATTAGCCGACAGATCCATTAAATATCCAAAGAGGTATAGTGGAGGATGTCTTGGTAAAGGTAAACAAGTTTATTTTCCCTGTTGATTTTATTGTTCTTGATATGGAAGAAGATTATGATGTACCCCTTATTTTAGGGAGACCCTTTTTAGCTACTGGAGGAGCTTTAATAGATATTCAACAAGGAAAATTAATTCTTAGAGTCCAAGATGAACAAGTTACTTTTAATGTTTTTAAAGATATTAAACATCCTGATAATCAAACTTGTTTTCTAATTGACATTATTGACAATCCATTATATGAGAATTCTGTAGAAAATAAGTTTGAGACTATAAAAGCAAGCAATGTCAAATTGAAAGAGGATTCGATCAAACATGAAAGTATTCCAATTGAAGTGGCACCAGATTGATCCACTTTAGAATTCAAAGAAAGTCAAGCTGAAGACTATAAATCAGAACTACTAGATAGGTTGTTTCTTTTCTTTTTAGTTTGGATCATTTTTTTTTATTTTTTTTTAGTAATTTGTTGTTGCACTTTTACTGCTCTGGTGTATATTTTCAATTTTACAGAAAAATCAATGAGAACTCAAGCAAAATTTCAAAGCTCCAAAGAACCAGATTGAGCCAAATCAGGTGTATTCTTTCCTATCCTTTATTACATCCTTTATTTTTCTTTCTCCTTTTAAAATAATATAGAATAATATAAAAAATAAAAAATTAAATAAAAAAAAAAAAAAAATCATGTGTTAAGAAGAAAATCTTGAGCAAAGATAAACTGGATAAGTGATAAAAGATAGAATTATTTGCTAATGAATGTAATGAGTTAAAGAAGTAGATTAGTTGGTCAACTTTTAACAGCCTACTTAGGTCATTAAAAGATTATTAGCACTTTCTAATTGCACATGCACACTAACAAGGCAAAGTAGGTATTGATTATAAGGCCAACTGAAGATTCAATTATCACTGAAAATTGGTAATTAATATACATTCTAATCAAAGAAACTTGAATTTAAGGAAAGAGCTACCTGCCTATAAATAAAGTGCAAAAGACAGAGTATATGTGGATTGCCCAAAGCCTAGTAACTGGGTCTCTGCACCTAGGTCAAGTGTGGAAATTCACGTAAAACGGTAAAGGGAAGGCCAGGATGCTCAGCAAAAAAAAAAAAAAAAAAAAAAAAAAAAAAAAAAAGGCAGTGTGAAAGCTACCTTAATTCATGAGTATAAAATTGAGAATGTATAGAAAATTGACCAAAATAAGTGATAAGAGAGGATACTTTTGTTCTTCTAGTTTAATACTGAAATGCTAAAGTTAGTCATCACGAACATAAGTGCTATAGATCTTTGATGTACTCTAAGAAAGTTTTTAATTGTATTGACTAAAAAATTTGCTTCCGAAGCTCAATGCTTAGTTAGCAATATTTTCTAAACTTTTTGATCTTTAATCCAAGATTTTATCTCTGTGATAAATAATTTTATTAAAATATGGTATTAAATAAAACATTGCTAAGGGACTAGCAATGAATAAGTTGGGGGGTGTGATAAGTAGTAAAAATATACTAATAAAAGTATTAAATTATAAAATAAATTAAAATATTTTATTAAAAATTGATACTTTTATTAATCTTATGCAGGAAAGAAGGCTACCAATGTGAAGATCTCATTTTTCTGATTCAGATGAAACAAATTTCAGGCAAAACGGACTTCAAACGAGCCCAGAATCGAATTTCAAAAAAAAAAAAAAAAAAAAAAAAAAAACCGCTGACGCAACGCTGACGTCAGGATGACGTCAGCATTTTTCGCGGCGTACGGTGGACCAACCGAAGGGTATTTCAGGAATTTCACAGACGGAGGCGCGCTCTGATTGGTTGAAGAACGCGGCGGTCCACGCAACACCGGGCTCGCGCACGGTCCACGGAGGGCAATTTGGGAATTCTGGCTGATCCAACGGGCGGTTTTCACTGAATCTTGATCGGACGGACGAGAAGAAGGCGCTGATGGACGGCATCCGCAGCTCCCGGTCGAGATCCAACGGCCGAGATTCATCCCGACTGAAACTAAAGGTCTGAAGGCTGATTTCAACGAGATCGGACGGCCCAGATTCAATCCATTGGATGATCCAACGGCTGATATTAAATCCGACTTGATCTGGGTTATTTTAACGGGTTTTTGAGTGGTTTTTGGACCGTTTGATCAACATCGCACGGCCAGAATTATTCAGATCATAGTTTGAATTGTTTTAGGAGTCTAAAATCGAGTTTTGGATGGATTTTGGAGACTTCATCTATAAAAAGCCCTGTTGCCGTGAGAAAAAAAAAAAAAAAAGAAAAAGGGAAAAACAGAGAAAATCAGTGAGAGAAAGAAAAACAGGGAAGAAAGGAGAATCAGAGAGAAAACAGAGAGAGACGGGAAGAAGGAAAAGAAAGAAAGAGAGAGAGGAAGAAAGAGAGAGGAGATATCAAGGAGCCTCTTCTTCTTCACCAAGTTCTCCGCATCAAGAGCAACAGATAATCAATTTCAGCAATCAAACAGTCTAATTTCTTCATGCTTTTTATTTTATTTACTGTTTTTAAATTTGTTATCATGAACTAAATTTTATTTTACTAAGGCTAAGGTGTAGCCACTCTTTTGATGCAATATTCAGTATAATTTATTTTTAAATTTTATTCATGAGGAGTATATAAATCTGATCTTAATGCTTTTAGATTACTGGCCATCTTCTAATTGATCTGATGAACATAGATGTTACGGACCAAGTACATCTATGTTAATGCTTCTTGATTATATACCTTGTATTATGAATCAAATTAGAATTCATATGCATGCGGGAATTTTAGTGCGCTTTGGACGCAGCGTATTTTAATTAGAGGGTTTCACAAAACCTAATGCATTAATATTTATTTAAATTACACTTGGATCAAAGGGTAATTAATAAATATTAATAGATTTGCTATGCCTGGACCAAAGGGTAGTGAATAAATTAGGAGACTCCACCGTCACATGAAATAAAATTAATCTAAAAACCTGAATATCGTATTGATTGAGTTGGTGAACCGATTGCCTTAGTAATCCATTGCTCTTGAATTTAAAACCTCAATAATTTACACTCTCTCTATTTAATAAAAAAAAAATTTAATTATTTTAATTATTTTTTTTTAATTTTTTTTTATTCTCATAAATCGATCTTCTAAATAAAGCATAGGAAAGAGCTTTTCAGTACTTGTTTTCCAATCCTCTAGGGACGATACTCTACTCATTCACTTTATTACTTGATCGACTGGTGCACTTGCCATAGCTATAAATTAGCACGCATCAAAATTAGGCTGGTGGCATCTCGAAATTTTTTTAGGCCCCCTCCCAATTGGACAAATCGCAGATGAAAGATTTAGATCTGAGTGAGATCCAAATTTTGTAGGAGGATCTCGATCGGGGGGTAGAGCTGGGCATCGAAGAATTTAAGGCCTCGTCTGGCTTGAAGACCTTAATCCTTCAAGGAAGTGAATCTTCCTATTGGATCGGATTTGGCAATGGTTGAAATACTGTTCAGTAGCTCTTTCCTAACCTTGACCTTAGCAGCATCTGCTGGAAAATGTGTCCTAAGCCAATCGTCAGTCTGTTGATGATTGGATCATATATTTGTAATTATATATAAATTATAAATTAATAAATATTATTTTGATATTTTTTATTATAAATTTTGTTGTCTTCTAATGAACTTCTGTATTGTGATGAAATTCTTAGGACTATCAAGATTCGACAAAGAAAGATTTATCATTTAATCCTTAAATAGTTCACGATCAAATGATATGTTGTTACTTAGGACGATAACATTTATCAAGTATAGATTATTGTATGCCATATAGATTAGTTGTCCTCATAACCAAAGAGTGTTGAGACATTAATATGGCATGCAAATGAGATATATGGGTACATCTGCATGGAACGTGACCAACTCTGAGGCTTTTCTCCTATCAAGATTAGCTTCGATGGAATATGGATATAAATATTCCTCCGATCTGAGATCACTCCGGTGACTTTCAAGCAACTCACTATATTTTGATGTTAGACTATCTGAATTTCTAATTCAATAATTAAAAATTTTTGGGCACAGTCAAGTACTTGTGGAGTTGGTGCGTGTATCAAAATGGGATTGACCACTCTTGATTTCAGGAGCTGTGTTCAATTGTATTTTAATTTAGCAAAATCTTGATCAGGATAGTCTTAGTGAGGAGTCACGGGATTAATTGCTTTGAGACATGACATGGATGTATTTTCTAGGGTTGACAGTTTAATCCTAAGTCATCTAATACACAAAGATCATAGGGATGAATTATATGATAACCATATTTGCATAGGTTTTGAATATTGTGATTGTGATTATTCGACCTATCCGGATGTCAGGTACCATTGCTAGATGGTTACTTCGATTAGTATAAAAATTGATTTTTGTGCTACCGACTTAGGTTCGGACTTGCAGAGTCACACACATTAGGAGTTTCTACCTGATCTGAAGGTTGATCAAGAGTCTTATTGGTCTGAAACTCTGTGGTCAAGAGTTCCACTTGACTGGAACTCTATGACCAAGAGTCCTACTGGACTGGGACTTTGAGTTCGACTTGTTCGGGACTCTTTGATTAAGAGTCCCATTAATCTGAGACTCTATGATCAAAAAGTTTTGTTGGACTGAGACTCTATGACCAAGAGTTCTACTGAACTGAGACTCTGAGTCCTACTTATCTGGAACTCTCTAATCATGAATCCTGATAATTTAGGACACTATGGTCAACAGTCCCGCTGGACTTGAATTCTATGACCAAGAGTCCTACTGAACTGACACTTTGAGTCCTACTCATTTGGAACTCTCTGATCAAGAGTTTCACTAGTCTGAAACTCTATGATCGTGAGTTTGATTCGTTTGGGACACTGAGTTCAAGAATTTCATTGATTTAGGACTCTTTAAGAGTTTCATATTGATAGGACTCTGTTGTCCAGTAACCCATTCAATTTGGAGTTAGATATTTTTTGAAAGATTAATTTATAATTTAATTATTAATTAGCTTAATTTAATTGAGTGATGAAAATTCGATCAAGTTTGATTGAATTTGATTCGATTGGATTTGACCCGATTAGGTCATGAGATGACCTAATCGCTATGGGAGTTTTGACCCTGATTTGATCAAGACGTAGATCTAATTAATTTTTAATTTGATTAAAATTTTATTAGATTAGGCTAAGTCTAATTTGGTTGGATTTAACCTAATTTAATTGGATCTAAATTAATTGATTTGGTTGAAACCAAATTAGGATTAAGTCAAATGAAGTTTGAATTCAAATTCTCCCATGCGCCCATTATTTTTGACTTTTCCACTCTGCTTCCCACACCCTCCCTTTTGTTTGTCAAATATTTTTTGAGAAATAAAATGTGCATGTAGAAGAAGAGTTCTTCTGCGTGTTAAACACAAGAAAGGAGGTGTTGGATAAGGATAAGAGGCTCATTTGATTTTTGAAATCAAGTGAGTAGTTAAAACCTCTCAACCACTCAACCCTTATCATTTTTCATGCTATTTTCCCATGGTATTCACATCAATAAATTATGAGAATTTTTTTGCATGTAGGAGAAGGAGGTAGCATTATGTGATAAAAATTTTAGAATATTTGGGCATCATTTCTAAGCAAAAAAAATCTTGGAGTGAAGGTGAATAGGATCCTATAGCACTTTTCTTTTTCTTTATGCTTCTCTTCTCTTATGATTTTCACCTCTACGAATATCCTATTTTTAGATATGATCTAAATAGGAATTATAGATCTAAAAGTTATCTTTCCATAAAAATATATTTTATTAAAAATCTTCATACAGAGAGGGCGTGATAGGATTTTTAGTGTGTCAGGATTTTTAGATTGAGTAAAATCCTAGATTTGGAAATCTAGGTTTGGGTGGAGAGATCGAGTGCTGTGAGCATCGGATCACCACCAAATTAGAAACACATCTTGATCATCCTTTAGTATTTATGTTTTAATTTTTTAAAATATCTAAAAAATAAGAAAATATATGATCAATCGAATCGATCATGATCAGCCATCAAAGATCCCGATGAGAAGCTAGCGCTCCAATAGGGTTGATCCAGATCAGGAGCTCCATGTGGATCAACCGTAGAGGTCGGACATATGTGCAGTTATGACATGATATTAGAGCATTATTCGATGGACTCAGATTGCGATGATCGACTACCCACGAAAAGATATTATATTCTAAATACGTTGATATAGTAAATAGTTTATTACATAGTTTTATTTTCAGATCTGTTGATGTATGCATGCATATTATGTTTAGATCCTAATGTATAGGATTAAATAATCTAATATGATCAATAGATAATTAATTAAATTAATTATTTTTTGCTACATTATTACTATTTTTGAAATATTTTTGAAAAGTAGCATGACAAACGCTGCACTGTTTTCTTCAAATGGTATCAGAGCAAGATTTTTTAAACATGATATGCTTGCATATTTAGATTAATAATTTAGATTTGATCTAAATATTAATCTAATAATTAAAATAATTAGATCTAAAAAATTAAAATCTAAATCATATGGACTGCAGGTTGTCCTGCTGTAGGATTTATCCCCTACAGTAAAAAGATTATCCTGGTACGTTGCTAATCTATATCGTTAATCATTAAATTATTAGATTTAACCTAATATTTTTATGATTTAATTATATTAAGCTTTAATCTGATTTATGATCATAAATACATAATTAGATAAAGTTTGATTCATGATTTCATAATTATATAGTGTACATAGTTTCAGATTAAACTCTACAACTAGTGTTGTTTGTGAATTGAGATGATTTAATTTTGAAATGAATCGACTCAATTGGTGAACAATGCTAAATTATAAAGAACCTTTCAAAATTAAAAATACTTTTGAAATATCGAGCCCTAACTCTTTGCCTACAAACTTAATTAAAAATTAAGTATAATAATTTAGTATTTAGAATTATGAATTAAGACTCTAAGTCATTAATCATAAACTTGTGAGTTATTGGGTTTGCTGAATTAGGTCTATAAATTGGGTTAGACCTAAGATTAGTTAAAAGATGGACTAATTTAGAATAATTGATCAAATCTAATTAAATATTAATTTAGATTAGGTCAATGACTCTATAGACTCAATTACAATAGTTGTAGTTGGTCAAGTCCATGCCTTTTAAAAGGACCACATGGACTTAATTCAAGGCTACGCAGTCGAAACCAAAATTTTTAGGTTGGTCAAATTGAAACTAATAAATCGGATGGCGTCTAAGGTAAGTTTGACAATTTGACCAATGATTTTTAATTGAGAGCTACTCGCACTGATTCGGTCTTTGACGAGTTAATGACATATCACTTCCACTGATCTCACTTACCTGATCATCCTGGTGAGTTAGATTTTGAGTAGATCACTTGGTGATTCAGACTCATCTATGTCTATTAGGTAAATCAGTCTGACTAATTTAGGTACTTCTAATGCCAACTTAGATTAGATTCTTTTCTAACTTGGTGAAGTCAGTGGAAGGATCGAAATTGGCTCGTTGAATTTTCTTAAATTGGTTAACTAAATCCTTTAAAATTATTAGATCCTTAAAAATAAAATAGTTATATAGATAACTAAATCATAGCCTCTCATTAAATTGAATGATAATGGGTTCATTAGTATAATGATCATTGGAGGCCCAAAGGCCTGGTGATTATGGACTAATAAAATTATCATTGATAAAATGATAATTTGGTTAAGTCTTTCTGATGGTGGTTGGGTTGGCCGACCAAAGTTGGGCTTGATCATTTATTGATTATATAAGACCAAATATGGTCATGTTAATGGTTGGACCTAACCGAACCTTTTTTAGTGGAGGCCAAAGTCTATTGATTAGGTCTATGGGGCAAAATCAATGTTGCTAGAAGTTGTTTAGAGAAATAATTGATTTTGAATCTATCCATAGGTGCACATGGATTGACCAACCAAAGTTAGGCTTATGTATAGTCTATGTGGATTCTAGTACCCACTAAGAAATTAGAATAATTCCTCAAATTGGAGGTAGAGGCTACCAATTTGTATAAACTAGTGGGAGGATCTTTAAACTGAAGTCCAAGTCTTTAGGATTAATAATTCATATACTAATTAGGTTTGATTTTTCTTTTGTGTAGACATGGCCACTAACCTATTGCTCCGATCATTGTTAGACCATGATAAATTAATAGGACCCAACTACGATAGTTGGTATCGTAAGTTGAAAATCATCCTGGAGCATGAGCGGATCCTTTATGTAGTAACGGATCGAGCATCTGAGGAGCCAGCCCCGAACGCTAGGAAAGTGGTCTGAGACACTTATCTGAAGTGGTTCAATGACTGCACTATTGTTTGATGTATAATGCTGATGGTAATGAATGACGAGTTCAGCCACAGGTTTGAAAATGCCTAGCCATAGGAGATGCTTTAAATATTGAATGACTCTTTTGGCATGCCGGATGATATTGAATGGCACAAAATAAGTTGTGCCATTTTCAATGCTCAGATGAGGGATGGGGCCTCAGTCACCGATCATGTATTGTACATGATCGAGATGATTGAGCACCTCAGCAAGTTGGGCTTTTTTCTACACGAGCAGCTCGGTAAGGATGCAATCCTTAATTCCTTGTCCAAGTCTTTCCTCCCCTTTCTAACTCATTTTAGAATGACAAAGTCGGCATGAACTACCACGGCTTGTTAGGGTTGCTATAGAACTTTGAGAAGGATCACCAACTCCATAAGGAGATGGTGAATGTAGTGGGAGGGCCTTCTTCTGATCGTCGATCTTTTAAGAAAGGGAATAAGAACAAGAAGAAGAAAACAAGAAGATGTGGCCGCATACCGAGATGACTACACAGGATCAGACCAAGAAGCGCAAGTCCGATCAGAGCCACATAGAGTGCTTCTTCTGCAAGAAGCAGGGGCACTGAAAGAGGAACCATCCTCTGTACATTGCCTTTTTGGATCCGAATAGGTCGAGGAAAAAGTAAATGGTTGCTGGGCAAGGTAATTATATGATAATACCTTGCAAGTTTTTCTTATTTGATTCTACTATCTGGGTATTAGATACTGAAAGCCTTTATCATATTTGTAATTCTATGCAGGACTTGCAGGTCAGTAGGAGATTTGATCAAGGCGAGAGGTTTCTGAATGTTGGAGATGAAAGACAAGTTTCAATTCTGGCTTTAGAAATCATGAACCTTGTAATCAATTCAAATAAAGTTATTCTTAATGAATGTCATTATTGTCCAACTTTCTTATTGAATTTCATTTCTGTAGGCCTTTTGGCCATGAATGATTTTAAAATATCAATAAAAAAATTTTATATTATCATTTTAAATGGTGTTACAATTTTGATTGGATAATTGAATAATAAAATTTATTTACTTTCTATGCCCGTTAACGTGGTTCAATTCTCCAATAAACATCCTAGAATTAGTGATGTATCTGATGTTTACCTTTGGCACTGTAGGCTAGGTCATATTAACAAGAATAGAATTAACAAGTTAGCTCAAGAAAGAATTCTTGAGGTTAGTGATTGTGAGTCACTTTTGACCTATGAGTCCTATCTTCTTGGTAAGATGACCAAGTCATCTTTTACTGAAAAAGATGAACGAGCCACTGAACTCTTGAGTTTAGTACATTCGAAAGTATGTGGACCTACGAGCTCAAGTATCAGAGGTGGATATTTCTACTTCATAATCTTCACAGATAACCTATCGAGGTATGGGTATGTCTATTTAATGAAGTATAAGTCATAGTCATTTAAAATGTTCAAACTATTTCGAAATGAAGTAGAAAAGCAAACTGGAAAGAATATTAAAACTTTTTGGTCTGATCGAGAGGGTGAGTACCTTTCCAATGAGTTTTTGATATATCTTGGGGAGAACGAAATTCTCTCCTAATGGATCTCTCCTGGAACACCACAACATAATGGTGTGTCTGAAAGAAAAAATCGAACCCTATTGGACATGGTTCGATCCATGATGAGGTTTGCTGATTTGACGATCTTCCTATGGGGATATGTGCTCGAGTCAGTTTGTTATATTCTAAATAGGATTCTGGGTAAATCTGTTAAAAAAATACCATATGAAATATGGACAAGGTGTAAGCCCATGCTTTCACACCTTAGGGTTTGAGGGTATCCAGCCTACGTCAAACGTTTGATGACAGACAAGCTTGGACCTAGGTCAGATAAGTGTAGTTTTATAGGTTATCCAAAAGAAATCAAAGGGTACTACTTCTAACTTGCTGATGAGTAAAAAGTGTTTGTCAGCATTAAGGCAGTCTTTTTAGAAAAAGAGTTTCTTGGTGAAGAAACTAATGCCTCTAAGGTTGAACTTGATGAAGTACGATAGATGAAAGAAGGGACACAAATTGTTGAACTTAAGCTGGATCTAATTAAATCAGATCCAAAATTTATTGTAGAAGCATCCTTAAGGAGATCTGAAAGAGTACCACATCAATTGGATAGATACTATAATTTTTTGGTCCGAGATGGGAATGCTATCAAACTCAATGAGAATGATCAGGACTCAATCACCTATATGGATGCAATGCAGAGATCCGACTCTGAGAAATGACTTAGGCCATAAAATTTGAGATGAAATTCATGAAGGTCAACAATGTATGGACATTGGTTGACCCACCCGAAGGGATAAAATCCATAGGATGTAAATGGATCTTCAAAAAAAAAAGAGGCACAGATGGAAAGGTGAAGACCTATAAAATCCGTCTGGTTGCCAAGGAATATCATCAACATTATGGTATTGACTATGACGAGATGTTCTCTCCTATGGCAATGCTCAAATCTATTTAGATAATGCTTGCCATAGCTGTCCATCTGAACTATGAAATCTAGCAGATGGATGTGAAAATAGCTTTCCTGATTAAAAAGCTGGATGAAGAGGTGTATAAAATACAACCTGAAGGTTTCACGTTCATAGATGAGTCTATGGTGTGTAAACTTCAGAGGTCCATTTATGGACTAAAGCAGGCATCTCGTAGCTGAAATATACAATTTAATAGAACAATCAAAACGTATGGCTTCTTTAAGAACGAAGAAGAGTCCTGCATATACAAATGGACTAATGGTCTAGCAATAATATTTCTAGTATTGTATGTGGATGACATTCTCTTAATCGAAAATGATGTTCCTACAATATAAGGAATAAAGATCTAGCTGTAATCACAGTTCTCCATGAAATATCTGAGAGAAGCTTCCTACATCCTAGGGATGAAGATCTATAGAAATAGAGCTAAAAAGTTGCTTGGATTATCCCAGTCCACGTATATTGATACTGTGCTGAAATAGTTCATCATGAAAAATTTTAAGAAAAGCTATCTACCGATAAGCCATAAAATTTCTCTTTCAAAGAGGAATTATCCAACAACACCTCTAGACAGAGAGCGTATGAATAGAATATCATATGCTTCAGTAGTGGATTCTATAATGTACGCCATGACATGTATGCGGCCAGATGTGGTATACTCACTAGGTGTAGTGAGTAGATACCAATCTAATTCAGGAGAGAATCACTGGAAGGTTGTTAAAACCATTATAAAGTATTTAAGAAATACTAAGGACCAGTGGCTTGTATATGGTGAATCGGACTTAAAACTTATGGAGTTTATAGACTCTAATTTTTAGTCCGATTATGATGATAGCAAGAGTGTGTTGGGATACATATTTATCCTTAATGGTGGGACCGTCTGCTGGAAAAGTTTCAAGCAGCATACTGTGGTCGATTCAGTTTGTGAGGTAGAGTATGTCACTACATTAGATGCTGCCAAAGAAGCAGTATGGCTAAAAAAATTCATCACCGAGCTCGGAGTAGCACCCTCCCTTGATGGTCCAGTTCTACTCTATTGCGATAGCTCTGGAGCCATTGCTCAGACGAAGGAACCAAAGGGACACCAGCGGATGAAGCATATTCTGCACTGCTACCATCTTGTCCAAGAGATTATGGATCGAGGTGACGTCGACCTTCAAAAGATCGATGGAAAGAAGAACCTGACCAACCCACTCACTAAAGCTATTGCGGTGAAGGAGTTCGACGATTTTAAGTCGAAGATAGGTATTAGATACTGCACTGATTGGCTTTAATCCAAGTGGAAGATTGTTGAAAATGTGTTCCAAAGTCAATCATCAGTTTATTAATGGTTGGACCATATATTTATAATTATATATGAATTATAAATTAATAAAAATTATTTTGATATTTTTCATCATAAATTTTGTTGTCTTTTAATGAATTTCTATGTTGTGATAAAATCTTTAGGGCTATCTAAATTTGGCAAAGAAGGATTTATCATTTAGTTCTTAAATAGTTCACGACCAAATGATACGTTGTTGCTTTGGACGACAATGTTTATCAAGTATAAGTCATTGTGTGCTATATAAGTTGATTGTCCTCATAACCAAGAAGTGTTGAGACACTGATATGGCATGCAAGTGAGATATATGGATGCATCTATATGAAGGGAAATCCTGATTTTTCGGTCCAGGTTCGTCCAGATCTGATTAGATCAAGAGATATATTTCAAAAATTTTTTCTTGATCTCAATCAGATCTTGATAAGTTTCAGATCTAATTATTATTATTTTAATAAATAAAATAAAATAAGATAAATTAAATCAAATTTAATTTACCTGATTTGGGTAATCCTATTACCCTGTAGATGATCCCGATTGTAGCGGAAGGTTCTGGATCTTAGCCACGCAAGTGCCTGGCCTCTACCGATATCCACTCGGATTGGATCTGGAGATCCTCTTCTTCTCTATCACACCTCCAAAAATTAGATCTGGATCTGATCTGGAGGATCTTCAAAACTCTTTTGAAGATCTGCAGTCGTCCTTTTGCAGCAGCGCAGCCTTCTTGCTTTTGATCGCCTTTCCTTGATCTGAATCGCACCAACCTAAATCCAAAACACTTTTGGACGTGGAGAGCAAGGGGAGAAGAGACTATGGCATGGAGAAGGAGGGGAGAGGCAGCCTTGGGGCGTGGGAAATCTCAATTGAATTGCATTAGAATTAGGGTTGGGCGCAGGGTCTTATTTATAGACCTCTTGTGATCCAACTCCTCTTCCTCTCAACCAATCACAACCCTTTGTGAAATCAGATCTAAATCTGATTGGTTGGAATAGAGACCCCTGGATTCCTCCTTAGAGGGCGCCTAAGACCAGTCAAACTGGATTCTTAGTAGAACTCTGATTGGAATCCAAAAGGGAGGTGGAGTCCTTGTCCAACAAGGACTCCTAGGCGCCTCCTACTTGGGCTCACGCCACCCTTGGCGTGCGCCCTTCTCCTTGCCAGGTTCTGGCAGGGGGACAGGCCCCCACCAGCTCTCCAATAGGTGCATGACATGTGGTCAAAAGTCAAAGGGTCAATGGTCAACGTTTGACCAGTCAAAGGTAGACTTTTGACCAAAGTCAAAGAACAAGAAATGGCAGGTGACCAAAAATGGCAGGTAATGTCTTACAAATAAGACAACCTATTCTGACTTGGACAACCTCCAGTCAGACCATATGAAGGCCTCTGATTGAGCACAAACTCCTTTGGCTCAGTCAGGACAACTTATTTATGATAGTAAAAGAAGAACGTTAGGTTCAATCGAGTGCTAGCACGATTTCCTTGAACCTAATTGAATCTCATTCAGATCAATTGAACTAGATCAGTTCAATTGATGATCACCAGATTCAAACCCTTGTTTGTGTGACCCAGTTAGGTTCAGTTCTGTATGGTAATGGGATATGTCATGATCTCTATCATAGACATCATCGAAACTCCTTTCGATGGATCAGAACTCTTCTGATTCGAACAGCTAGAATGATCGATCATCTAAATCATTCTAATTGCTCCCAAAATCCACCAGTGACACCTAGCAGTATATGGTGGCAACCCATCAGAGCTGAATGCGAACCTCTTGGTGCAGCTACCTGTGTGATTAAGTTCTTCTATCTTGAGCCCCGATCAGATTAGGGTTAAGGTGAACTCGTCAAACCCTAGTCTCTGTCATATGATGTAATCATTCGATTCGAGTCCAATGTGAAAATCTAAATAGAAACTCTTTCTATTATTTCACTCTACCATGGCCATGGATTTCTGGACTTGATTCTCATGATCATCATAGGGCTACTCCTCTACCACCGAGGTAGATAGATTCCATCTTGATGCAATCCAGTTCCTACAATGAACATGCTATAGCCAACATACACCTCAGGGTTCCATATGGCTAGGAGACCGAGTAATGGTGTAGTCAAACTATAACACCCTCAAGGTGAACTGCCGATGCATCTCAGGTCAAAGAACCAGACACACTACTGCAGCATCGAGTCAGTCATTGACGAGAAGGTAGACTTCCTAATGACTACTCGAGGTGGTCACGCTCAGTGCCCTCGTTCTCTAACGAGTACCTGTACTCTCGCTCCGGTGTCTCCACACCGTAGACTCAAGACTCATCTACTAAAGAGAAGCGATCGTACACCAACCTTCCGGATCAATCACCATCCTCGTGATGATCCTATGGTCGGGAGCTGTTTATGAGTTAATAATGATTATTCATGTCTTAAATTTTCAACTCTTGAAAATATGAATTATCATTACCATTAACTCAAAGGATGTATCACAGACACTAAATACACAGGTGTGATAGAAAATAACCCATTTCATTAATTATAGTCAAAATTATAATTTTGCCCCTAGAAGTGTATTACAAGTGTCAGCCAATTCTGGCTTCTAGGGCACATATATCTAACACAAGTATGTCTCATAAGATACACATATCCATACCTAGACAGATCATCGGTAAAGGTAATGAAGTAGACAAAATTGCCTCTAGCCGGCACATCGAATGGGCCGCACACATCAGTATGTACTAGGGCAAGGAGATCTGTGGCCCTCTCCCCATGTCCAACAAAAGGGAGTTTAGTCATTTTGCCTTGAAGACAAGATTCACAAGTTGGATATGACTCAAAAGTCAATGGACTCAATAGCCCATTTTTCTCCAATTTGTTAATCCTATCTTCTGCTATATGACCTAATCTCAAGGTGCCATAGATATCTGTCATTTGGACTATCCCTAGGTCGTTTGGCATTCACGTTTTGCTCGATAGTTAAAACAGGTACATCAATATGCAACTGATAAAGACCATTAACAAGGAAACCATTTGCAATTTTATTTCTTTCATAAAGAATGTTACAATGGTCCTTAAAGAAGGTGATCACATAACCTTCTTGTGCTAAGCATGAAACAGAAATCAAATTCCTGCTAGCTGCAGGCACATAATAACAGTCTTTTAAAACTAAGTCTAAACCAGATGGTAATCGCAGAGGGTATGTTCCCACGGCTACTGCAGCAACTCTTGCTCCATTACCGATGCGTAGGATCATGTCTCCATCCCTCAGCCTCCTGCTATCCTCAAGACCCTGCATAGAAGTGCACAGATGAGCACTAGAACCAGAGTCAAGCACCCAACTGGATGCAGAAGAAACCGTAAGGTTAGACTCAATAACGAGCATACCTCCAGAAGGACCTTCCTTCTTGTTCTTCAGGGTGGCCAGGTAAGTAGGGCAGTTCCGCTTCCAATGGCCGTCGCTGTTGCAATGGAAACACTTTCCTTTGCCATCGACCTTCTTCTTCGGTTCTGCCTTCTTCTTCTTTGATCCTTCTACCTTTTGCTTTTTCACAGACTTCTTTTTCTTTCCATAAGACTTTCTTTTGGAAGAAGTCCGTTCCATAGCAAGAACTGAGCCTTTAGAACCTTTCATAGAAAGCTCAGCGGTAACCAGCATATTCATCAACTCGGCCAAGGAATTTTGAAGTTTATGCATGTGGTAATTCATGATGAATTGCCCATATGCATCAGTCAAGGATTGCAGAATAATATCGTTCTGCAGATCCAAGTCCAACTTCACACCGAGCTTCTCAAGCTCTTCCATGTCCTTGATCATTGTCAGACAGTGATCTTGGACTGACTGCCCATCACGCATCTTAGCCTTAAAAAGTCATTTTGTGACTTGATATTTGGCTGCGCGACTCTGTTCACCAAACATCTCCTGCAGGTGAGCCAACATTTGGCGAGCAGTCCCGATATCTTCATGTTGGCGCTGGAGCTCATCAGACATCGAGCCCAACATGTAGTATCTGGCCTTATTGTCTTCGTCAATCCATTTTTCCAGAGACGCTCTCTGTTCAGTGGATGGACGAGCTGGTAAGGTGGGAGGGTCCTGGTCCAAAACATGTGTTAACTTCTCTGAACCCAAAACAATTTTGTAGTTCCTGAGCCAATCTTTATAATTGGGTCCAGTCAGTCTATGTGTGTCTAGGATACGTGCCAGTGGGTTGGACGCAGACATTTTCCTGTAGAGAGTCAAAGATTCTAGTTAGATACTGTAATTTTGACTTGACCAATTTGTTTAGGGATTTTATTTTTAAACAAATTAGCTCCCACTATTTTCTCGGATCCCTACACTCCCTCTGTAGAGATGCGAAAATCTCCGCGATTGATGATTTCTAGTGGGTGGTGCGGTCTCACCAACTGACTCATCACCTCACCTAACAGTTATTGGTGATGGGTTAGCCAATGAGTGAACAACTCTTGTTCAATGATTCTCTAATCATGGTGCACCCAAACTTGGTCTCTAATTCATGAATCTCACCGTATCCGGAATATTGATCCACTCCTTAGTTAAGTCAGACCCACCATTTGCATAGACTGGGTTCCTAATTGGGTCTCTCACCGTATCCGAAATATTGAGCCCAACTCATCCTCCAGCCCATAGCATCCAATGCCTAATAGACATGGTTGCGTCTTCCCGGTGCAACTGAGCCACTGTATCCAGCCGAGAACAATCAACCCCGGGAAGGGCCCGCACGTCTACAATGGTGGAAGACCTCGGACTTAATCTTTTCTTAGGGAGAATTGATTCAGGTCTCATTAAACTAGACTTGGCTTAGTCATAACAATTATGACTAACCTAGTGGCATGGGTCAGCTCGGATTATTGACCACCTCAGATCAGAACTGTGTCAACAGATATGGCCAGGTAAGTGAGACCGGTGGAAGGAATATGCCGTTAACTCGCACAAGAACGCATTCAGGTCGAGTAGCTTCCAATTAAAAACCAGTCGGTCGTCTGTGCCAAACTTACCTTAGACACCAAATTGTTGAGTCAGAACCAATTGGGTTAGCCTACAATCCAGACTCTAACCTCTGAGCCTAATTAGGTCTTGCTTGATCGTGACTCGATCTTGACCCAGACTTAATCCTATTAGGCTGGTCAATTTAAGCATTGTTGATCCCATCTAACCAACTCTTGATTCGGTTTGATCAACCGCTTAGACCTAATTGAGCTACCCAAGCCCGAACCCAGTATTATGAATATGTCTTAGATCTGAAATTCTCAATTTTAGACCTAATTAATATTCCATAAACTTAATTCTTAATTAAGTTGGGTTCATAAACAAAATATGCACAATAAATCCTAGGGTTTCAGGATCTAGGGTTTTGCAGAAAGTAAGTTTTGGGTTTCTGATTAAGGACGAACACGCAGCACCCCTACACGTCATAAGAACACCCCATCGAATGGGAAGAGAGGGCCTTTAAACCCTTCTTCGTTCTTATGACCGGACGGCCAAGAGGAACGCCTTAATCAGGAACATGTAAATCTACAAAACAGTTATAGATCTATATCATATATCTCATATACAAATTTAGATCTAATCAAGGCATATTTTGCATACATCTCATGTATCAAATCATGCATGTTTTCAGATCTAAATTATCACATAATAATCTAAAAAATTAGATTTAAATTGATCTAATCAAAATAAATTCTAATCTAGACAATTATGTAGAACTATTCTACAACTAGTCTAGTCATGCATCTATCATATCTCATATGATATTTAAAATTAAATAATTTTTATTTGCTGTTTATCAGATGTTATTATAACACTTATAATATCAGAAAATAGTAAATAAGAAGATCTAAAATATGATTTAATCAGATTAAATCAAAGACATGCAAAACTATTCTATAGAACTATTCTATTCTAGAACTAGTCATGCATATCTTCATGTTCTTAGATCCAAATCATTTAATTTTAATTTTTTCTGATTTCAGATCTGATCACATCTCATGTGACATCTGAAATCACTTTATTTTCTAATTAAAATAAAATTAAAATCAGATCTAAACAATTTAGAACCATGGCTCTGATACCAGTTGAAGGGAAATCCTGATTTCCCGGTCCAGGTTCGTCCAGATCTGATTAGATCAAGAGATATATTTCAAAAATTTTCTCTTGATCTCAATCAGATCTTGATATGTTTCAGATCTGATTCTTATTATTTTAATAAATAAAATAAAATAAGATAAATTAAATCAAATTTAATTTACCTGATTTGGGTAATCCTATTACCCTGTAGATGATCCTGATTGCAGCGGAAGGTTCTGGATCTTAGCCACGCAAGCGCCTGGCCTCTACCGGTATCCACTCGGGTTGGATCTGGAGATCCTCTTCTTCTCTATCACACCTCCAAAAATCAGATCTGGATCTGATCTGGAGGATCTTCAAAACTCTTTTGAAGATCTGCAGTCGTCCTTTTGCAGCAGCGCAGCCTTCTTGCTTTTGATCGCCTTTCCTTGATCTGAATCGCACCAACCTAAATCCAAAACACTTTTGGACGTGGAGAGCAAGGGGAGAAGAGACTATGGCATGGAGAAGGAGGGGAGAGGCAGCCTTGGGGCGTGGGAAATCTCAATAATTCACTTAGAATTAGGGTTGGGCGCAGGGTCTTATTTATAGACCTCTTGTGATCCAACTCCTCTTCCTCTCAACCAATCACAACCCTTTGTGAAATCAGATCTAAATCTGATTGGTTGGAATAGAGACCCCTGGATTCCTCCTTAGAGGGCGCCTAAGACCAGTCAAACTGGATTCTTAGTAGAACTCTGATTGGAATCCAAAAGGGAGGTGGAGTCCTTGTCCAACAAGGACTCCTAGGCGCCTCCTACTTGGGCTCACGCCACCCTTGGCGTGCGCCCTTCTCCTTGCCAGGTTCTGGCAGGGGGACAGGCCCCCACCAGCTCTCCAATAGGTGCATGACATGTGGTCAAAAGTCAAAGGGTCAATGGTCAACGTTTGACCAGTCAAAGGTAGACTTTTGACCAAAGTCAAAGAACAAGAAATGGCAGGTGACCAAAAATGGCAGGTAATGTCTTACAAATAAGACAACCTATTCTGACTTGGACAACCTCCAGTCAGACCATATGAAGGCCTCTGATTGAGCACAAACTCCTTTGGCTCAGTCAGGACAACTTATTTATGATAGTAAAAGAAGAACGTTAGGTTCAATCGAGTGCTAGCACGATTTCCTTGAACCTAATTGAATCTCATTCAGATCAATTGAACTAGATCAGTTCAATTGATGATCACCAGATTCAAACCCTTGTTTGTGTGACCCAGTTAGGTTCAGTTCTGTATGGTAATGGGATATGTCATGACGTCTCATCATAGACATCATCGAAACTCTTTCGATGGATCAAACTCTTCTGATCGAACAGCTAGAATGAATCGATCATCTAAATCATTCTAATTGCTCCCAAAATCCACCAGTGACACTAGCAGTATATGGTGGCAACCCATCAGAGCTGAATGCGAACCTCTTGGTGCAGCTACCTATGTGATTCAGTTCTTCTATCTTGAGCCCGATCAGATTAGGGTAAGGTGAACTCGTCAAACCCCTAGTCTCTGTCATATGATTAATCATTCGATTCGAGTCCAATATGAAAACTAATAGAAACTCTTTCTATTATTTCACTCTACCATGCCATGGATTTCGGACTTGATTCTCATGAATCATCATAGGGCTACTCCTCTATACCACCGAGGTAGATAGATCCCATCTTGATGCAAATCACAGTTCCTACAATGAACATGCTACAGCCAACATACACCTCAGGTTCCATATGCTAGTGAGATCGAGTAATGGTGTAGTCAAACTATAACACCCTCAGGTGAACTGCCCGAGCATCTCAGGTCAAAGAACCAGACACACATACTGCAGCATCGAGTTCAAGTCATTGACGAGAAGGTAAGACTCCCTAATGACTATCGAGGTGGTCAGCGCTCAGTGCCCTCGTTCTCTTAACGCAGTACTGTACTCTCGCTCCGGTGTCTCCACACCGTAGACTCAAGACTCATCTACTTAAAGGAAGTGAGATGGGAGACTCTACCAGGCGAGTTTTGCATAACCTCCTCACCCACCGACCTCAGACTTGCCTAATGCTTAATCATCCCCT